>CAUJRU010003399.1:0-49768 GCA_963277665.1 Viscum album | reverse complement strand
TCATTCATGAATTGATTTTTTTTTTCAAAATATACCTGTTTCAGTAGCCCATGAATCATGAATGTAAATTGTTTTCTGTCATCCAAGAGGTATGACATTAAACATTGATCAACCGTCTTCAGGATCACTTCATTTGTTATAGGACATCCTGGTATCCGTTCACATGGGTTTTAAGCATTTTTCACTGCATTATCGTCCTTAAAGATCCTCTGTATACTCAAATCATCAAGAATATAAACTATTTTCATTTTCACTAAGCTCCATGAACTCAAACAAGAAGACTAGATCAAGGCATTGTGAACCTAAACTATATGCATGCACCCATTATTCACATGGTTTTCACCATCTCTGGTGTTGCATAAATCTAACAGCTCTACCATACAAAACTATATAAGGCTTGATTCCTATCCTTATCGGATGTGCAATGATGGATAGACCATCTATCTCTAGGAACAACCATAGATTAATTGTAAAATCATATGTTACATATGGTTATATCACCATGATATTCTCATATTTTCCTCCTTTTGGGAATAAGCCCCATTAATTTCACTTGAAAAACTAGAAATCTAGTATTCCCTCAAAAATAGATATATATGGTAGAAAATAATTGGAAGATGAAGGCATATCCTACACTAATGTTCCTAGTTCTTGATGTTAATATACAGTATTACCCTATACAAAACCACGATGCCTCATACGATATTTAAGGGATGGAAATCAAACCAAAATCCATGGAACACAATTATAAAATGTTAACATACCCTATATAATTTCTGGATGCCTCAGATTCGAAAATGGTATGATTTAGTATCCTTATTCATGAGGATTGACCTGAGCAGCAGAAATATCTTACATAAAAGAGTGGAAATATTCTTGAGAATGATCTAATTACTACTGATATGGATTTTGAAAAAACTATTGTTAAAGATAAAGATACTGGAAATGATAAAAAATGGAATGATAAAGATACCGGCAATGAGGTCGTCCGGAGGAGACCGTCGGGAGGAGGAGAGTTTGTCGGAGGAGGAGATTCTGTCGGGAGCAGGGGAGTTGCGGTCGTCCGGAGGAGGGGATTCTGTCGGGGTCGTCTGGAGGAGGGGAGTCTGTCAGGGGAGGCGCGGTCATCCAGGGAGGAGAGGTCATCGGGAGGAGGGGAGTGCGTCGGGGGAGGAGGGGAGTCCGTCGGCGTCGGGGGAGGTGCTGTCGTCCGGGGAGGGGGGAGGCGCGGTCATCCAGGGAGGGGAGTGTGTCGAAGGAGGGGAGTGAGTCGGGGAGGGTTCCGTAGGAGGAGCCCGAGAGAATATTTTCCAAATCGTACATATAGCCACGGATGAATTTTCATCCGTTGGTATAACCATACTATAGCCACAGACTTATAAAATCATGGCTATAGGTCTATGGCTATAGCTTCATTTTGTAGTAGTGTAGATGATGAAGGTTACCTTGTGAATTTTAGGAATGACAAGTGCTTAGTACACAATTCCAAGGAAGAGTTTATTATTTCTACCCATAGGCAAGAGAATGTATATACACTAAACTTAGAAGACCTTAGGATCTAAGATCTACCTTGCCTTAGTGCAATGGAAGATCATTCTTTGTTGTGGCACAGAAGGTTAGGTCACTCTAACCTTAAGAACCTATGAAAACATTCTATGAACAGATTAGTTAACAATCTACCAGAGCTTAGATTTAATTCTTCAAAAGTTTGTGATCCTTGTCAATATGGAAAGAAACATAAATCTAGTTTTAAATCAATTTGTGAAGTCTCAACTACTGATTCATTGCAGTTAGTGCATATGTATCTTTTTGGCCCAACACAAATTGGAAGCATTGGTGAAAAATATTATGTATTTGTCTTAGTTGATGACTATGCCAGATTTACGTGGGTCTATTTTCTAGAAAATAAGTCTGAAGATTTTTCTTATTTCAAAAGTTTTAGAGACCAATTTAAAAATGAGAAAAAACCTTCCATTGAAAACTATTCATAGTGATTATGGTGGAGAATTTCAAAATTCTGATTTTGAATCTTTTTGTTGTGAAAATCGAATTACTCACAATTTCTCAACATTGAGAACTCCTCAACAGAATGGTGTAATTGAAATAAGAAATAGAATTCTTCAAGAGATAACAAGAACCATGTTGATTGAATATTCTATAGCAAGACATTTTTGGGCTCAAGCTGTAAGTATTTCCTGTTATACTATAAATCGAGTTTTAATTAGACCTTTTCTTAATAAAACATCTTATGAGTTATGGAATGGTAGAAAACCTAGACTTTCTTACTTAAAGGTTTTTGGTTGCAAGGTATTCATCCTGAATACTAAAGATAATCTACATAAATTCATACCAAAATATGAAGAAGGAATTTTCTTAGGTTACTCCCCAACTTCTAAGGCTTATAGAGTTTTTAATAAAAATACTTGTACTATTGAAGAAATAGTACATGTTAAATTTGATTAAATTGATCCCATTATATTTAAACAACCTCAACCCACATCCTCGGATGTGTTTGCAAAAACTAATTATCAACCCTTGATAGAAGAACCTTCGGATAAGGAAAAAAGTCCAAATGAAGATATTTCTGAGACATTTACCCCAGAAGATTTCCTACCCTATGTTGGTGAACAGGTTTTACAAAACCCAAATCAGGTGTTTCTTAAGAATCATCCCAGTGATAGTATCATTGGTGATGTGAATCAACCTATAAGGACAAGAAGTTCCTTAAGAAATGAAGTAGAACATCTAGCATTCCTTTCCCAATTAGAACCAAAAATTACTGATGAAGCTTTAGGTGATGATGATTGGATTAAATCCATGCAAAATGAGATAAATGAATTCGAAAGGAACAAAGTCTGGACCTTGGTTGAAAGACCTAAGGAAAGTACTATAATTTGAGTAAAATGGGTATTCAGAAATAAGTGTGATGAAAATGGAATCATAGTAATAAATAAAGCTAGGTTAGTTGCTAAAGGATATAATCAACAAGAAGGAATAGACTATGAAGAAACCTATGCTCCAATAGCTAGACTTGAATCTATTTGTATTTTACTTGCCTTCATAGCATTATTTAATTTTAAACTTTTTCAAATGGATGTGAAATGTGCTTTCCTTAACGGTTATGTTCAAGAGGAAGTTTTTGTGGAAAAAACTCCTGGTTTTGAAGATACAAAACATCCTGATCATGTTTTTAAACTTACCAAAGCTTTATATGGCCTTAAACAAGAACCTATATCTTGGTATGATATACTTATAGGATTTTTGATTCAAAATAATTATGTTAAGGGAAATGAAGATCCAACCCTTTTTATAAATAAATATAAGAAAAAATTTTTGATACTTCAAATTTATGTTGATTAAATTATATTTGGTTCAACTCAGCAATCGTTAACTGATTCTTTTGTGGATTTAATGAAATATGAGTTTGAAATGAGTATAATGGGTGAGTTAACATTTTTCCTTCATTTTCAAATTTCTCAAAAACCTGAAAGAACCTATATATCTCAACATAAGTATATTAAATATCTTCTTAAAAATTATGGATATGACAATACTAAGAGTATATGTACTCCCATTGGTACCTCAAATACACTTGATCTTGATGAAGTTGGGAAACCAGTAGATCAAATATCTTTTAGAGGTATGATAGGAAGTCTATTTTACATGACAGCCAGTCATCCAGACTTAATGTTTTCAGTATACTTATGTGCAATATATCAATCTAATCCTAAGGAATCTCATTTAAAGGTAGTGAAAAGAATTTTTCGCTACTTAAATGGAACCATGGATTTAGGACTCTTTTATAATTCTGGAAATGATTTTTTTTTGAAAAGTTTTTCAGATGCTGAATTTGGTGGATGTAGAATGGATAGAAAGAGTACATCCAGAACTTTTCATCTCTTAGGATATTCTTTAGTTTCTTGGTCTTACAAGAAGAAATAATCAGTAGCACTTTCCACTGCTGAAGCTGAATATGTAGCAGCTAGAAGTTATTATGCTCAAGTGTTGTGGATACAACACACGCTCATAGATTATGGTATGAGTTTTACTAAAACACAAATTTTTTGTGATAATATAAGTGCCATTTCCCTTATTAAAAACCCTAAACATCACTCTTTTTAAAAATACATAGATATTAGGAATCACTTTCTTAGGGATCATACAAAAAAGGATATATCATTCTTCAATTTATCGGAATGCAAGATCAAATTGTTGATATTTTCACAAAATCTTTACCCTCCGATAGATTTGAATACATTAAACAGAAGTTAGGAATGATAACTATAAGGTAATCTTCCTTGTTAACTTCTTCTTGAACCAATATCCTTACGGTAATAAACTCCTTTTCATTGGGGGGTACATTTGTTTATTAGTTTTTCAAAAAAAATCGTAGATTATTTTTTTCAAATTTTCGTAATGAAAATTTAGTTCTTAAATTTTTCATACTTAAATTTTCGTAATGAAGATTTTCATAATTGAAATTTTTGTAATGAATATTTTCATACTTGAAATTTTTGTAATGAAGATTTTCATACTCGAAAGTTTCTTAATAAAATTTTTTCGTACTCAAATTTTTATCGTAATGAAGGTTTTCTTAGTCAAATTTTTTTTGGGAATCTAAAGTTGTTCAAGAAGAATATTACCTATTACGAATAATCTTCCTAGAAATCTGAAAGGTAATATTTCATTTATCATGTTTTAGTAATCATATTTTACTTGTTGTTATTTTTTTTTGTTTTAAAATATTCGGATTTTCTTTTCCTTAAATCTGATTGTTTTCCTTTAAAAATATCAAAAGATTGGATCCTACCAAATTTTCCTTATGAATATCATTTCAACCATCAGATCTGATCAGAAGTTTTCTCAATTGTTGGATTGAGATTGGAAGTTCAACCGTTGTATCAAACTCCTATATAAAGTACCTCCCGATGGTGATCCCATGTTATATTCCAAGCCTTTTCATTCCGAAGCTCTTCCCCTATTTCAAAATCCCATTCCAAACCTCTAAAATCTTCCTCAAATCTGAATGTCTGTTGAAGTTCCTTCTCAAGATATGTCAACTGTCAAGCCAATTTCGGAGTGGTAGATTTACAGAGAGAGGTTTGTGCATCCAAATTTATTTGCCCAGTATGATTCCATTATATCCAAGAACATCAAGTTGAATGGATGGGAAAGTGTTTGCATATCAAATCCAGGAGATCAAGATGTAGTATATCCTGATTTTCTTGTGGAATTTTATGAATCTATGAGATTTTTCAAAGAAGAAGAGAGGAGTAAATTTTCTTTCAAAAGCTATGGAAAAATTTATGCCCTTCCATACACCATGGCTGCAAGCTTGGTGGGGTTGTCTTATGAAGGGGAAGATGAATTCTGTTCCCATAAATTGCCTGATGATAAAGGAAGTTTCAATAAGCTAAAGGATATGAAGTGTCTTCGACTTTCAGATATCAAGACTCCGAATATTTCTCACCTCTCTACAAATAATCGGATCCTTGAGTTATGGGTTCAAGGATTCATCATTCCGAGAAAGGGTGATAAATACACGTTGAAGAAAAGTGATATGTACTTTTTGGACTTTTTGGTAAACCTAAGGAAGATCAACTTGATGAAGCATATTCTCATTACTATTGAGAATATTAAGAATGGGAACTTGAAAGCTTAGATAATCATGTATCCAGCCATCCACTCTAAGCTGATTGTTCGATTCCTTGATTCTTTCAAGATTCCTTGCAGTTCCAAGCCAAGGAATTGCAAAGTCATGTTAGTAAGTGATGATACATTAAAGAGAATGAATATTGGTTTTTCTAAAGATTCCAAATAATTTTATGACTTACTAGAGGAATAGTCGAAATCTTCTCCGAAGAAACAAGATGTTCCTGAACCATCAAAAAAGGGAGGAAAGAAGAGAAAGTTGAAAGAAGTAGTAGTTGAAGGTAAAACCCCAGAGGCTAAAGGAACCCAATCCGCACCTCCAAAGCCCAATAAGCAGAAATCTTATCCGGATGAGATTGTATATAAATGGAGGGAAGACAAAAAGAATAGAAAATCAAGGGAACCATGTTTTGGTTTGGATCCTGCTAAGGACAAGGCTTTAAAAGAGAAGACCGCAGACGAGCTTGAGAAGCAAGCTAAAGAGAATAAGAAAAAGAAGAAAATGATTGAAGTTGTGATAGTCCAATATCTTTTGAAGGAAACTGAAATAGCATCCAAGAATATTCTGGTACCACAATATTTCATGGTATAAGCTTTACCAGAAACTTTGGGTAAGAATTTTGTCACTCCAAAAAAATCCCAAGGAAAGATTGTTGAAGAAAAAGAAGGAGAAGAGGTAGAAAGTAGTGGTGGCACCAAAGATCTTATAAAGAAAGTTGAATATTACCATGAAAAGGAAACCCCATTTGAGAAACTTTCAATCCGAACTTCTGAAGCAGAGTCTTCAAAGCTCGCAACTCCTAGGAAGGATGAGGAAGGTGAAGATGAGAAGGGTGAAGAAGAAGTTAATAAACTGTCTGAGGAAGAAAGTTCAAACTATGATTTCATACACCCTGAGGATGCTGAGGCTAGAGATGAGAAAGAAAATATAGATGAAGATAATATTGTTTAGTTATCTGACAGTGAACATAAATCTCCGGATTAGGAAGCCATTCCGAGTAATGAAAAGGGTAAACAGGTGGTTGTTGATACACCCACTAAAGCATTTGTGAAGAAGAAAGATGTTGGTGGATATTCAAAGAGGAAGCTTGTTGAGATAGAGAAAGAGACCTCACCAAGAAAAGTCTCGGATTCAGAATCATCTTCCCTTAGACATGATTTTGTAGTCCAATCCTTGAAAAAACTTGTTGGGACCATTCCGATTTTTCCAAGCATAGATTCCAGATGCCAGATGCTTCAACACACATTAAACCAAAAGTCAGATTCAGTGTCCATGGTTATGGACAAGTGTGTTAAGTTGGAATTTGACTTCAAATCTTTTCTTATCAATGACAAAGCTCACAAGAGATATTGCAAGAATATGACCAGATGGTCAAAGAAAATAGTTCAAGATTTGCATATTCTTGATGAATTTCAAGAAAGTGTCAAAGATGCATTCGACACTGAAGAGGAAAAGATCAAGGATTTATCTAATAGCTTTGAGGAAAATCTAACTCTTGAGCAGAATACTCAGATACAAGAGGTAAAGCATCTGAATGGGAAGTTATATTCTGTTTCCCAAAATTGGAAGAGGGAAATGGATCTCCGGATCGAGATCGAAGAGAAGTTAGTTAAGCGAGATGAACTGATGAAGGCTCAGGCAGAAGCTCTGAAGGCTCAAGAAGAAAAAATCAAAGCTTTAGAGAAGAAATCAGAGGGTCAAGATCAGCTCCTAAAGCAAGCATAGGAAGATCACAAGGAGCTAAAAAGTCTGAAAACCACAGTGAAGAAATTGATACCCAAGGAGAAGGAAGGAAAATAGATCCAATCCGATCTTTTGTTGTATTTTCCTTCTTGTACAAATTCTTTCCAAACTTAATGAAATTTGGCTTGCTCTCTTGCATTTTGTGTTGTCTTGTACTAATCTTTTAGGTACCATAATTTCCTTTTTCATTCCCTGTATTTCTTTTTGAAAATCACAAAGGGGGAGAAGGAATGTAAAAAAATAATACTAAGTGTTGAAGACATTTCCCTATCCAATGGGGAGTTTATCTAAGGGAGAGATTGTCATCTTAAAGATTTCTGTATGCAAGATAATGTAAAATTCCATTCTGGAAAATAGAATATGATCCTTAGTGGTTCCAAATCCCAAAGGGGATTCAATAAAACTATAGGAATAATCAGAATATTATACTTGAAACATATCCTTATTAAATAATTTCATATTACATGGAAAATATTTTTTATAAAACACTTGAAATTAATTCTTGAGGAAAATACCATTTCTACCTCAAAAATATTTTCTTTTCTAAAAACGCCATACAATTTTAAAAGAAAATAATTTCTTTGAAAATAACCTTGAAATATTATAAAGTAAGATTCATAAAAATAAGGCATTATGAAAAAATAAAAATACATTCTTGATGTATAAATTAAAAAAACATTCTTTTCATACCTTTACCAAAAAATTCAAAAAGTACCTCATATCAAATAATTATAAATGATTCCTTTTAGACTATTTAATAAAAATTCACCAATGGGTAAAATTGAACTTAAACAATTATAGAAGAATAAAAAGAATATTTTGGAATAAATATTTAGAAAATATGGACATAGATGATAAATATACCCCAATAAATACTTATGTATAAACAATCTTGGATAAAAATGAGATTTTGAAATTATACCTTACCAATTTATAATTAGTCGCATCAGATTCCTCATAAAATAAAGAAAATTATATGCATATGTAAATATCATAAAATTCATAATAAGAATCATAAAAACATTAATGGGAAATATGAACACCACAAAAAATAAATATGTGGTGTATAAGGCAGATGTCCCATAAAAATAAAAGTGATACAAAGTAATCCCTTACCTTATATCCAATTTCTTCCGTACGTTTTTGGAACTCCTCTTGTATATCCCCAACTTGAAAGACCCTTGAGGACCTTGGATTTGGTCTTTTAGTGAGACTAGAAGAACCTGGACATGGGGAGAGTGAGGAGGAGAGTTTTAGGTAGAGATTTGAGGAGCTAAAATACATTTTGGGTCTAAATGGGGAGGTGAGGGTTGTTATTTATACTTGAGGAGAGGTGGGTTCAAGTGATTAATTTATTGATTATTTTATATTAAAAGATAACTATATAGAGGTGGAATTAAATTCAAAAAAATTGGATTGTAATTGATGTTTTATAGGATATTTAGGGTCAATCCACACATCAACCACCCTTTAAATGTTTTAGTTTTTAGGTATGTTAAGCTTTTAACTTTTAACTTTAACCGTTGTCAAAATTTTACTTTTACTATGGTAAATAATTTTTTTACCATGGTAAATTTTTTATAAAGAAAATAAAATTGAACTTACAACCTAATTTATACCTTTTTATTACAAATATTTAATTAATTTTACCTAATTAAATTCATAGAATTGGGAAAATTATATTTAAAATTAATTCTGCAGACAAAACTAAAAAGCGGATTTTTAAAGTGAAATGTTCGAAAGTTTGAATTGTTTTTATATCTAATATCAATTTAAAATTGATTATAATGACCAAAATTGGATTAAATGATAAAAAATAATTGAAATATAATTTAAAACCTACTAAAAGGATCTTATAACAATATAAATAAACTATACAAAAATCAGTTTTGAATTAAAATGCTATATTTTTCACTATTCACTAAAATATGAAATTTATCAGAAAAATACTAAAAATTTATCCAATCTAAATTTTTATGTCTTGAATAAAAATAAGAAGTTTATTTTTTAAAATAAAACTTATAAAAGTGTCAAAAACTATATTTTAAATTGCGGCACCATCAAAAGGTGACAAAACTGCATTTTTTGATAAATAGTTCTTTTATCCAAAAAATTGAATTTTTTCTTATATCATGTCTAGAAAACATATAATATGAATTTTAAACATTATATTGAATATATCAAATATATATTTAATTACTAAAATCCATCAATAGTGCTTTTATTATTTTATAATCTCACTTATTTTCATTTAAATAGTTTTTTAGAAAAAAACATTTTCTTTTATTTAAAAAGGGTTTTATTTTCATTTATAATTAATTGATCCCCAAATAATTAATTATATATACATGTGTAAATATTATTTTTTTAATCCAGTTAATATGTTTCATATCTACAATTATAATGGATAGGTTATATGGTGATATAATAATATTATTTGTTCCCTTAAACTCGGTCTTGCTTGAAATAAATTCTATCAGAAGAACTTGAAATTTTGTGTAACACAAGTCAAGCATAGTGTTGAGTATACCAAAAGATAATCCAGTGTTTTGTGTAGTGTAAGATTATATTTTTGTATTATACAACACAATACATCACAGAAAAAAATAAAAAAATATATATCTCATAAAATTTTGGGGTGTTACAGTATCAATGAATGAAGCTCTCTAATTTCTAAAGCTAGGGACATAATGATGTTCTAACCCATACATTAAAAAGCATTATATATGGCTAATAATCCTAAACCTATTCTTGAATAACCATATTTAGTTGAGGAATTTGATGTAGGTTGGTTCCTAGAAAGGTTAGTTAGACAGTTTTCTACAATTATCCTCAGAATGTACCAAAAATATCCATACATTAGTTGGAAGGAGATACGAGATTTTTTCTATCCTATGTCTTCTATTATTTCCTGATGAATGTTTAAACCCCATTGAAAATATTGACATATCTGTAAGGAGATATGAGAGTGAATTGGTAGGCATATAAATCAATGTGACATTGAATGTTACTAACAATTTTTTTTCCAAAATTTCTATAATGAACCTCTAGGATAGAAAATCACACCAAAACTACACCATTTCAATGGTAATTAAGCATAGTGACCAATTTAGATCTATAAATATACTACCATCGATACCACAACATGATTATCATACCATAAGGAATGATTCTATGATGAAAATACTATCCTATTATTATATATTAAGTCTATCACATAACAACACAAAATAATCTACACTATAGGAATAAGAACACATAAGTGTAATAATCACAAGAAGTATAAGTAATATTGAAACACAATTAAGAAAACATGGAAAAAAAGTAATGTAGCATGAAAATTGAATCGAGATAACTAAATCCCAAATATAACATGCATCGTAACCATAATCAACAACCCAAAATAACAAAGTGAATTTCAAACAACACATTTACCATGAATTATATGTCCATAATTCACAATTTATTAAGCCAATGTATGGTTCCAATTTTCCAATTCAGTGTAGTATAATAGTTTCATAAATGATAAGTAAAGTTTCCATGTTTTAAATAAGAATGAAATGTTTTAATAAAACATGAAATTTCATAATGTCCATTTAATGAAACACATTAAATCTTATCTAAAATTTAAGGGCCTTTAATATTATTAAAATTTAAAAAATGATTTTAAATCATTTTTTGAACCTAAAGCATCTAAAATTTCCAGAAAACTTTTTAGAAAATGACTTTTATAAACTCCATTTTAAATAAATGAAATATTTATAAAGTAAAATTTTTCAATAGAATTCCCTTTTTCTTTATTTTTGAAACAATATTTTTCATCAGTACATTTTATCATTCTATATCATATAAATACACAATCAATCTACTAATAAGAAGATATATAATCTACAACAGTCATATCATATATGTGAAATTATTACAAAATTTATTATCATCTCATGATCAATAAATCTATTTAAGATTAAGACTACTTGATTCATGTTTCAAGGGTAAAAACATGATATTTTTAAATATATATTTATTTAAATGAATTTTATTTTTTTGATATCTTTCCTTACACTAAACCACAATTTAAAATAAACTATGATATAATAAACCATTGTAACCTAGTAGTTAAATTAGTAGGTATGAATTATAATAACCACTTTATGAAAAATTTAGAAAAGTTTTAAATAGTGAAAATATATTGATTAATTAATAATAATTAAGTACTCAATATTTGGAAAGGTCGTTTGATGCTTCCAGAATATGTTTTCTTCAAAAAATGGGGTTTATAATAATTTTTTCATATGAACACTACAATTAAATTCAACTATTTTAAGAAAATTTATTTGAGGAAATGGTTATCATTTTGCAAATTTCTATTTATATATTATCTTAGTGTGAATTTTTTGTATTTTTCTAAAAAGATTTATTTTTTAGTGAATAGTAAAAATAATAATTTTTCTAAAAACTATCATTAATTTTCAATTAAAATTACCAATATAATTTCAAATTAATATTAAAGTAAATTAATTATTAATTATTTTTAAATAATCAAATAAATTACATAAGAATCATTATTATAATTGATTTGAGTGTATGTTAATTTTTGGGCTTTAAAACATTATTTTCTAAAAAACTATTTTTATTAGATCAGTGTGTTTCTATCTTAATTAAATAATGTCATATCTATTTATTATTTGTTTTAATGAAATTTAGATATTATATATTCAATAATATATTTTAACATTCATTTTATGGGGTTTTAAAAGGAAATTAATTGAAGTAAGATAAGTTTTATAATAAAAAATTCATTTTTCCAAAATGGGTTTTCATTGTCGTTTTTCCACTTAATTAAATAAAATCCTACAACTTATAGAAATTAAATATGATAAAATGGATTTCATATTTTTTTTATTATAATAATTAATATAATTTTATATGATCAACTTATTTTTGTGACATAGGGAATAATAAAAGTAGTAAAAATTTGTTTCCACGGTTAAAGTTAAAAAGGTTTATTGGGGGTTAAACCAAGAGATAATGGTAGGATTGCCACCAAAACTTTTTTTATTATTATTTTTTGAAGATATTTAAACCTAATATTATCCTTAATTATAATACATGTCCATTTGGGTATATATTTTCATTAAAGTGACCTTTTATTATTGTAATATTTTAAGAAATTTCATTTGTGTCTCTCCCCTAACTTATAAAAGGGAACTGATCATCCTCTATTAATCACACCATTTGAGCCTTATATATTATAAAATACCTAAAAAAATTCATCCTATAATTATTTCCTTCATCCTAGATATTTTTTTCTTATCCTAAGATCTTCATTCAAGGCTTAAGGTGTAATCCAAAGGAGGTTACCGAATGTAGAGGTGAAGATCTTAACCAAGTTCTTTCAATTTTCTTTCATATTCTACATTTTATAAAAAAGTTATAGCCATAAAAACTTTATTAATAATGTATCATAAATATTATTATTATTGAAAAACCATTTACCACCTCTTCACTATCAATTAAGAAATAAAAGTATCACTTGGGCGTACGTGTGGACTACCACTTCCACGTAGCGACATGATTTATTTTCCATCACCATATTTAATGTGTGGTTATAATGATGGATTAGTTTTTATTTTTTTATGTCAATAAAATATTTATTATTTTGTAGATATAATACCTTATCTATCTTCTTACAATTTTATCCTTTGGAAAAGGATAACGCTGCTCTTGCGTATGTGTGGACAGCCACCTCCACGAAGTGATGTGATTTTTTTTTATAATTTTAAAATTATATGGATAGTAAATATATAATTTTAATGAAAATATATTATATTTATCATATAATAATATAATATAAAATTTTTAATTATCATTTACCTTTATTTAGTTCCATCCATCGAATAGTAGAAACACCCCTAGCGTGTATGTACGGATTACCATCTCTACGAAGTGATGTAATTCATTTTTCACCACCAAAAAATATGAATGGTTATAAATACATATATATTGATAACATATGTATTTATATAATTATTGAAATTATTAATTTTGATTAACCATGATCAATGTACAATTACCATAACTTGTTCATTAAAGCATACATGAAAAATGAATAAAATAACACAAAAGAATAACGATTATAAAAGAGAATTTTTAATAAAATGGTGTTTGATTGATAAAATTGGATCATATATGATATTATATATAAAAATAATATTATTTTATAGAATTATAATAAATATAAGTTAATCATACATGAGGTTCAAGTTCTTATGATTCAAGTCTGATATAAGGTAATGGTTTCATCTCAATTTCTCTTCATTAAGACATGTTTCAATTTTATGCCCAAATTTCTTATGTATATGGTGTACATAATTTCATAGATTTTTATTTTTAATAATAAATTAATTAATTAAATTTATTTATAGAACCATATTATTTTTTATATTTTAATGACTTTATATTTAAAAGTTACTAAATCTGTAAGGGTTATTTAGCTCAATTTTGTTTCCTTGAGACATTATTGATGTTATAAAAATATAGTAATTTATGAACTATATCTAATTCAGCATTAATATTTTTTATTATGAATATAGTTATGTTCATTTTATTTAATGTTATATTTTATTTTATTTCTTTTATTGGTGTGGTGATTCAAAAGTTACCACCATAGTAAGGGTTTCATGTTAAAATCTCATTTTTCACTAGGATTTCTTATGCTTAAATTTATAATGATTAGATTATATATATATTTATCCCAAATCAATGGTATATTCTTATCCACTGTATATTTATGTATATTACATGTTTTCCTTTCATTTTCTCTATTTTTTTGTAATCATGAGACCATATATATTTTTTAAGTAAAACGTGTTGAGTCAATAAGGTTTTCCTTATTACTTTTTCCATTCCTTCTTGTTTTGAAAATCACAAACACCTTATACTTAATAAAATATATATTTTAATTACATAAGGAAAATTTCCTTCCCAAAAGAATTTACCCCTACTATATTTTCATTGCTTATATCAATATTTTTCTTAAGTATAAAAATCAGATTTATACCTAAAACCTCGGAATCATATAATACTTAGATATGAAGCATTCTATTTTAGGATCTGAATTCTAGATATGAACTCTAATAAATTTCCACTCCGAATTCTGTAGACGAACTCTAATGAAGTTCCACTCCGAATTCTGGATATGAACTCTCATAAAGTTCCACTCCAAATTCTGGATACGAACTCTCACAAATTTCAACTCCGTGCTATGGACTCTGAACTTCTATAAGTTCAAATCTGAACTTTTATGAGTTCGACTCCGAACTTCTATGAGTTCAACTCCAAACTTCTTCTAGTTCGACTCTGAACTTCTATGAGTTTGACTCCAAACTCTGTAAGTTCAGATTCCGAATTCTAGTGAAACCAGACTCCAAATTTCCTTATAAATTCAGACTCCGGATTTCTACAGAATTCAGGATCCTAATTCCTATAAAACAGAATCCGAATATCTCTTTATTATATACTCTGAATTCCATTTTGGTTAGACTCCGAACTTTTGTTTGCTTACATTTTGAACTTCAGTTTTACTTATGCTTACACTTGTTTCATTACAAAATGATGTCATGATTCCAGTTATTGAATAACTATTGGTTAAGTGACACGTGTACAGGTCCCTCTGAAATTCAAGGAGAAATATTACCGTTGGAGGAGGGAGCCGACCGTTGGATCTTCACCTATAAATAGGAGCTCATTTGAAAAGAAGCAAAAACTTTGACACAACTTTGACATCTGTGCTTACATGTTGTTGAAGTGATTTCTAGAGAGAGAGGCTCTTATAAACTCTTAAGATTAGTGCAGAAAGTTTGAACGGCTTGTTCAAACTTTGCCTTGTACAGACTTGCTTTGTGCGACTCCAATTGTTGTTGATTACAATCGAGGGATTCCAGGGATAGGAAGACAGAGGTTCCTACACCTTGAAGTTGAGGGCTTCCTTGATAAGGAATATAGAGGTGCCGACTACCTGATAGTTGAGGGATTTCAAGGATAGCAAGACAGACTCTGATCTTCGTATCGAGGGCTTACCATAGTGTGGGTAAGATAGACTTTCTTGAAAGTATAAATCAAGGTACCTTTATCCAAGGTTGTTGGATACCCATCTCTTTGGGTTAAAAGTATTATTACTTGTTACTTGTTTTTGTTACAAGTTCTTACACTTCATTTTGTATTGTTGAGAAAAGTATACTTTCTTATACTTCCTCATCTTTGTACTCTGATATAGTTAGATTCTATATGCTTTAAGGTAGAATCTTAATCTTTGTAACTTTAGTTAAGTTCCATTTTCAGAATCACTTTTCTGAAATCTAGAAAATCTTTAGTACTCATAGAGGTCTTGTGAACTATCTTGTTTGACCTTGTTAAACATAACCATCCTAAAAATTTCCTAAGGGAATTTTTAAAAGGTACAATTCACCCCCCTCTTGTATCTGAGAATCTCATTCTTATTTTGATCCTACGTTTGGTATTACAGAGTATATCATACTCAGAGTCATACCATCCTAACAATTGGTATTAGAGCACTTGGTTCAATCTGAATTAATCTCACAATTAGATTCAGAAGAGATTTCTTGGAATTTATTTTTCGGATCCACATTTTCAGATTCATACTTCCAGATTCATATTTTTCGGAATCTGTTTTTCAGACTCATATAGTTCATATTCACTTTTTCTTAGAGATACAATTTTTCTTTCTTAGAATATTTTCCTTGTTTACAAACTTTTACTTCTAATAAGTTTGTGTGCCAAAGTTTTTCTTAAGGATGGCAGGTTTGAATGTTGGTTCTATTGACAACTTAAATCCTACTAGACCACCAATCTTTGATGGTAATGATTATGAGTATTGGAGAGATCGTATAAAGACTTTCATTATCAATACTTGGGTAGATAACTTTGTCATGCTTACCAGAGGATACAAAATTCCTAACAAGGAAGTTAGTGCTTTTACTAATCAAGAAAAGCATGAATACCAACTCAACTATAAGGTACACAATACTTTACTTTGTTCAATGACTATGAACATATATATCCAAATTTCTTCATGTTAAACAGCTAACTGTATATGGAAGAAACTTGAGGTTACACATTTTGGTACATCTAAAGTGATTGAGACTAGAAGAGCCATGCTCAGAGCTGAGTATCATGGTTTTAATTTTCCTTATGGAGAACTAATTTGAAAAGTGAAACAGAGATTCATGACTATTGTGAATAGAATACAATCTATGGGAGAGAAAGGTCTAGATGATGAATCCCTTGTTGAAAAGATCATAGATATTATGTCGAACAAGTGGGAATAAAAGAGAACTGATATCAATGAAAACAGAAAGGTTACTCAAATTTCTCTTGATGAACTATTTAGAACTCTTCTTCAACATGAGACTAGAATGAAGAGAGATGCTAACAACATAAAGAAGAAGAATGGGAATGGTAGTGTTGCTTTTACTACAACTTCAAATCATATGAAATCTAAGACTACTGAGAGAGTTACTCGATCCAAATCTAAGAAGGTTATTATTCAATCCGAATCTAGTGAGAGTGAAGACTCGGAAAATGAGTTAGCTAATCTTGCTCGAAGAATGAACAAGATAACTGGACAGAGAAATGTTCAATCCAAGTATAAGAAGAAGGAAAGGAAAGATAAGAAATATTCAGAGGTCACATGTTATGAATGCAAGAGAGCTGGACACATAAGACCTGATTGCCCTATGCTCAAAAGGAAAGAAAGAATAGAGAGGCATTATGAAAGGAACAAAAATAAATATTACAAGTCCAAAGATAAGAAATTTCTAAAATCTAATGACACCTGGAGTGCCAGTGGTGGTGACTCTTCAGACGAATCTTCTGATTATGAATATTCTAGACAGAAGAATCTTGGTCTTATAGCCAGGCTACCTATTGATAATTATTGCTTTATGGATAAGGTACACAACTTTGAATCCTTGACCAACGTTTCTTTAAATTCTAATGATAGTAAATATTATAACTCTTCTGATGAAGAATCTTCTTCTGATGAAGAAAATACTTTACCAACCTATGAAGAAGTTTCTAGGTTTGCTGAACTTCTTGATATTGAGAACTCAAAACTCATGAAAAAACTCGATAAGGAAAATTCTAGGAATACTATTCTTACTAAGAAAATATCAGATCTTTCAAAAGATCTTGATAAGAAAAATGCTGATTTTTAAAGTATTTTAAAAAATCTTGAGGAAGTAAGTTTTGAGAAGAATAAACTTTCAAAAGATCTAGAAAACGTAATTTCTAAGAAAGTTGTTTTTAAGCCTAGCTCTAGTGAAAATGTTTTTGAAGATAAGAACTTAGTTATCAAAATCAAATTCAAAATATTTTCCTTGAGGAAGTGTTTTTCAAACTTTACCCATGGTAAGGAAAATTTTGATAAAATGTATTCACAAATTCGACCTCGAAGGAATACTTCTGGTTTTGGTTACACTAGTTCCAAACCAATTTTTAGTAACAAATACTTTGTTCCTCAAAGTGATCCATTCTGCACAAAGTGTCAATGTGGTGGTCACTAGGCAAAGAATTTTTCCTTAAACAAAACCTAATCTTTAGTATTTCGTAAGGATTATTTTTCTAAGAAGATGTGGGTACCCAAAATTTTACTTTCTGAAATTTCCGGATCCAAGCAAGTCTGGATTCCGAAAATCTAACTTTTTCTTATTTTCAGGAAAATAGGGATAGTACCAACAAAAATACTAGGTACATGGATAGTGGATGTTCCCGGCATATGACTGGTAACAAAAACTATTTCAAAAATATTATCAAGACGAAAGGAGGAAAAGTAACTTTCAGAGATAATGCTCAGGGAGAAATTATTGGTATAGGTAACATTGTTCTTATTGGAAAAACCTTGATTTCAAATGTTTTTTTGTTAAGGGTCTTAATCATAACCTCATTAGCATAATTTAATTATGTGATAAAGGTTACCTTGTGAATTTTAGGAATGATAAGTGCTTAGTACACAATTCCAACGAAGAGTTTATTCTTTCTGCCCAATGGAAAGAGAATGTTTATACACTAAACATAGAAGACCTTAGGATCCAAGACTTACCTTGCCTTATTGCAATGTAAGATAATTATTGGTTATGGCATAGAAGTTTAGGACACTGTAACCTTAGGAACTTATGAAAACTCTCTAAGAAAGGTTTAGTTAAGGATTTACCAGAGCTTAGATTTGATTCTTCAAAAGTCTGTGAACCATGTCAATATGGAAAGAAACATAAATCAAGTTTTAAATCAATCAGTGAAGTCTCAACAACTGATGCACTATAGTTGGTGCACATGGATCTTTTTGGTCCAACACAAACTGGAAGCATTGGGGGCAAGTATTATGTATTTGTCTTAGTTGATGATTACACCAGATTTACATGGGTCTATTTTCTAGCAAAGAAGTCTAAAGATTTTTCTTATTTCAAAAGTTTTAGAGCCCAAGTTAGAAATGAGAAAAACCTTCCATTGAAAACTATTCATAGTGATCGTGGAGGAGAATTTCAAAATTCTGATTTTGAAATTTTTTGTAGTAAAAAAGGTATTACTCACAACTTCTCAGCACCCAGAACACCTCAACAAAATGGTGTTGTTGAAAGAAGAAATATAATTCTTCAAGAGATAACTAGAACCATGTTGAGTGAGTATTCTTTATCCAAAAATTTTTGGGATGAAGCCGTAAGTACTTCTTGTTATACTATAAATCGAGTTTTGATTATAATTTTTCTTAATAAAACTCCTTATGAGTTATGGAATGGTAGAAAACCTATACTATCCTACTTTAAGGTTTTTGGTTTCAAAGTATTCATTCTGAATACCAAAGAAAACTTACACAAATTCACACCAAAATCTGATGATGGAATTTTCTTAGGATACTCCACAACTTCTAAGGCTTAAAGAATTTTTAACAAAAACACTTGAACTGTTGAAGAGACAGTACATGTCAAATTTGATGAAACTGATCCTTTTGTTTTCAAACAACCCCTACCTACATCTTTAGATGTGTTTTCAAAAACTAATTATCAACCATTGATAGAAAACCCTTCTGATAAGGAAAATGTTCAAGAAAATACTTCTGAAACATTTACCCTAAAATATTTCCTACCCTATGTTAATGAACGGGTTCTTCAAAACCCAAATCAATCGTTTCTTAAGAATCGTCTCAGTGATAGTATCATTGGTGATGTGAATCAACCTGTAAGGACTATAATTTCCTTAAGAAATAAAGTATAACATCTAGCATTCATTTCCCAATTAGAACCAAAAATCACTAATGAAGCTTTAGGTGATGATGATTGGATTAAAGCCATGAAAGATGAACTAAATGAATTCGAAAGGAATAAAGTCTGGACCTTGGTTGAAAGGCCTAAGGAAACTTTTGTTATTGCAGTAAAATGGGTCTTCAGAAATAAGTGTGATTAAAATGGAATCATCGTAAGAAATAAAGCTATATTAGTTGCTAAAGGCTATAATCAACAAGAAGGAATAGACTATGAATAAACCTATGCTCCAGTAGCTAGACTTGAATCTATTCGTATTTTACTTTCCTTTGCAGCATTCTTCAATTTCAAAAATTTTCAAATGGATGTGAAATGTTCTTTCCTTAATGGTTATGTTCAAGAGGATGTTTTTTTTTTGAACAACCTCCTGGATTTGAAGACACAAAATATCATAATCATGTCTTTAGAGTTACCAAAGCTTTGTATGGCCTTAAACAAGCCCCATGAGCTTGGTATGATAGACTTATAGGATTTTTGCTTCAAAATAACTATGTTAAGGGAAATGCAGATCCAACCCTTTTTATAAAAAAAGATAATAAAAATGTTTTGATTGTTCAAATTTATGTTGATGACATTATATTTGGTTCAACTCAGTAATCTTTAACTAATTCTTTTGTGGATCTAATGAAATATGAGTTTGAAACAAGTATAATGGGTGAGTTAACATTTTTCCTTGGTTTTCAAATCTCTCAAAAACCAGAAGGAATCTATATATCTCAACATAAGTATATTAAAGATCTTCTTAAAAAGTATGGATATGACAACACTAAAAGTATTAGTACTCTTATTGGTACCTCAAATACACTTTATCTTGATGAAGTTGGGAAACCAGTAGATCAAACATCTTTTAGAGGTATGATAGGAAGTATACTTTACTTGATAGCTAGTCAACCAGACTTGATGTTTTCAGTATGCTTATGTACAAGATATCAATCCAATCCTAAGGAATCTCATTTAAAGGTAGTGAAAATAATTTTTCACTACTTAAAGTGAACCATGGATCTAGGACTATTTTATACTTCTGGAAATGATTTTGTTTTAAAAAGCTTTTCAGATGCTGACTTTGGTGGATGTAAAATGGATAGAAAGAGTACATCCAGAACTTGTCATTTATTATGCGATTAATTATTTTCTTGGTCATGCAAGAAGCAACACTCTGTAGCACTCTCCACTGCTGAAGCTGAATATGTAGAAGCTGGAAGTTGTTGTGCTCAAGTGTTGTGGATACAACACACACTCACAAATTATGGATTGAGTTTTACTAAGACTCAAATTTTGTGTGATAACACAATTGCCATTTCCCTTAGTAAAAACCTTGCACATCACTATCTTGCAAAACACATAGATATTAGGCATCACTTCCTTAGGGATCACACACAAAAAGGAGATATCATTCTTCAGTTTATCGGAATGCAAGATCAACTTGCTGACATTTTCACAAAATCTCTACCTTCTGATAGATTTGAATACATTAAACAGAAGTTAGGAATGATAATCGTGAGGTAATATTCATTCATTAACTTTTTGTTGAACCATTCTCCTTATAGTGATAAACTCATTTTCATAGGGTGAGTACATTTGTTTGTTAGTCTTTCGAAATTTTCATAATGAAGTTTTTGTACTAGAAATTTTTGTAATGAAGTTTTCGTACTAAAAATTTTTGTAATGAAGTTTTTGTACTGGATATTTTTGTAATGAAGTTTTCGTGCTAGATATTTTCGTAATGATAATTTTCTTAATGAGAATTTTCGTAATGAGAATTTTCGTAATGAGAATTTTCGTAATGAGAATTTTCATAATGGGAATTTTCATACTCATACTTTTCATACTAGAGTTTTGATACTCAAAACTTTTGCAATAAAAATTTTTCGTAGTATGTTTTTATTTCCTAGTAAGCTTTTTGTGGTGACTTTTTCTTAGTCGAATTTTCTTCAAGAAGAATATCACCTATTACGAATAAACTTTCTAGCTAATCCTAAAGTTATTATTTCCTTACTTAAGATTTCGTAGTCACTTTTACTTGCTAGTAGTTTCCTTTGTTTTTGAACTTTTTCAGATTCACTTCTTCTTAAATCCGAATGTTTTTAAAACCTCAAAAGATTGGATTCAAGATTTCCTTGTGGGTGTGTTTTCAGCTGTCAGATCATACCAGAGATTTTTTCAACCGTCAGATTGTTTTTGGAAGCTGAAAGGTCTCCACCATCGATTATATAAAGGGGACCCCCGATGTTTGTCCCACATAATTTTCAAGATTTCACGTGTTGAAATTATGCCTCGTTTCTTAAATATCATTCTGAATCCCTCAGATTTCCTCCATTCTGAATGTCTATAGAAGCCACTTCTCAAGAAATGTCTACCACAAAGCCAATCTCAAAATGGAAAATATACAGGGAAAGGTTGGTCTATCCAAACTTTTTCAAGTATGATTCTATCATCTCTAAGAATATAAAGTTGAATAGTTTGGAAGATGTATGAATTTCTAAGACAGGTGATTAGGACATTATTTATCCATAATTAATTATAGAGTTTTATGAGTCTGTTTCCTTCTATGAAGAAGATGGAAGAGAAAAGTTTTCTTTCAAGAGTTATGGGAGGACCTACAAACTTTCTTACACCAAGGCTGCAAGCTTGGTGGGGCTGGCGTATGAAGGGGAAGCTGAGTTTTGCTCACACAAACTACTGGATGTTCTAGGTAGTTTTATTAAGGTAAAGACCTTACAATGTCTTGGACTTGATGATGTCAAGACAGCCAAAATTTCTCACCTATCTTCTAACAACCGGATCCTTCAGTTATGGGTACAAGGTTTCCTAGTACCAAGAAAGGGTGGCAAAGATACCCTTAAGAAAAGTGATATATATTTCTTAGACTTCTGGTGAATCTAAGGAAAATAAATTTGATGTGGCATGTACTATTACAATAAATAACATCAAGGAGGGGAATATTAGAGCCCAAATTATCATGTTTCTTGCCTTACTTTCAAAGATGATAGTTCGGTGTTTTGAGTCATTCAAGATTTCATGAAAATCCAAGTCTTGGAATTGAAAGCTTATTCTTGTGAGTAATGACACTCTAAAAAGAATGAATATGTCTTATTCAAAGGATACAAAAGAGTTTTATGATCTTCCAGAAGAAGAGGCAGAAGCCAATCAAGAAAAGATTGAAAAGGTTGAGTCGTTGAAGAAGATTGGCAAGAAGAGAATGCTGAAGGAAGTGGAGGAGACAGAAAAAGCTCTTAAAGCTAAGGAAACCCAATCCGCACCTCCCAAGCCGAAGAAATAGAAAGCATATCTGGATGAGGTGGATGCAAAGTGGAGGGAAGATAAGGAAAAGAGGAAGGAATGGGAACCTCAGTTCAGATTGGACCCTGCTGAAGCCAAGGCATTGAAAGAAAAGGCTGCTTATGAACTAGAAAAATAGGCAAAGGAGAAAAATCTAAAGAATAAATTGTCAGAGGCCGAGATTTTTCAATCTCTTCTAAGGGATGCTGAGGTTTCATCCGAACAAATTCCAGTACCGAAAACTTTCCTTGTCGAGCCATTACTAGAGACCCCTGGAAAGAATTTTGTCACTCTGGAAAAATCCAGAGAGAAAGAAGTTGTTGAAGAGGTAGAAGAAGAAGAATAATAAGATAGTGGTGATTTAGATGATCTGATTAAACAAGTTGAGGATTATCAAGAGATAGCAAACCTATCAGAAAAACTACCACTCCGAACTTCTAAGGCTGAGTCCTCAAAGCTTGTCACTCCGGGAAAGGGAGATGAGAAATATGCTAAGAGAGATGATGACAAGGAAGAAGAGAAAGAAAATGAATTGTATGAGGAAGAAAACTATGAGAAGCACTTTCTTGAAGAAGGAGTAGAAAAGGAGAAACCTGATGAAGATAAGATAGTTCAACTATCTGAAAGTGAGGAAGAATCTACTGATGAGGAAATCATTTCGAAAGTTGATAAGGGTAAGCAAGTGATTATGGACACCCCAACAAAAGATATTATAAGGAAGAAGGATTTTGGTGGCTCTTCAAGAAGAAAGTTGGTGGAAATTTAAGAAGAACAATCCCCAAGCAAGGTGTCTGATTCAAAATCATCAGCACTGGGTCATGATTTTGTTGTTGAGTCTTTGAAGAAATTAGTGGATACAATTCTGATCTTTCCCACCATAGACTCTAGCTGCCAGATGCTTCAACTCAGTCTAAATTAGAAATCAGAATCTATATCCATGGTAATGGATAAGTGTGTGAATATTGAGGCTGAGCATAAAAATTTTCTTATCAATTATGAGGTCCACAGAAAATTTTGCAGCAAAATGACTTTATGGTCAAAGAAAATCAGCAAGGATTGGGAAGAACTTGATACCTTTCAGAATGATGTGAAAGAAGATTTTGACACCGAGGATGAAAATATGAAGAATATTCAGGATAAGCTGACCCTTGAGAAAAATTCTAGGAATCAACAGGTGAGGGATTTTAATGGGAAGCTTAACTCAGTTGCTCAAAGCTGGAAAGGGAAAATAGATCTCTGGATTGAGATCGAAGAAAAGCTTGAGAAGTAGGATGAAATTCTTAAGGCACAGTCTGAGGCTCTAAAGGCTCAAGATGAAAGGATTAAAGCCTTATAAAAACAAGATGAGAAGGACCAGAAATACTTGAAGAAGCTGAAAACCCTGTTGAAGAAGTTAATCCCCAAGTAAAAGGAAGACAAATAGACCAATCTGATTTTTTTTGTAATGTCTTTCCATGTAAAAATTATTTTAATTATAATGAAATATCTGGTTGTTTGTATCTCTTGTTATTATGTACTAATGTTTTAGGTACATTATTTATTTTCTATTCCCTTAAATTATTTTTGAAAATCACAAAGGGGGAGAAGGAAAAAAGAACTACTCAAAAGGGGGAGAAGGAAAAATCTAAAAGTGAGAAGAAAAATTTCTAAGTTAAGAACTATCCTCAAGTAAGGGGAAGTTTCACATTACAAAGTTTTTCATTCCCATGATAATGAAAATTCCATTCTGGAAATTGAGAATACGATCCTTAGAGTTTCAAATCCTAAGGGGGAGTTAGTCGTATTCACCATTATCCATGAACAAAGGGAGATAAGTTTTAATTTCAAAGTCTACAGAAATTTTTCTAAGTCCTTATATTCTTTTTCGAAAGGTTGTTTGTGCTTTCCAAAAAGGGGGAGATTGTTGAGTCAATAAGGTTTTTCTTATGACTTTTTCTATTCTTTCTTGTTTTAAAAATCACAAACACCTTATACTTAAGCAAATATATATTTTACTTACATAAGAAAATTTTCCTTCCCAAAGGAATTTACCCCTACCATATTTCCGTTGCTCATATCAATATTTTTCTTAAGTATAAAAATCGGATTCATAACTAAAACCTCGGAATCATATAATACTTAGATATGAATCATTCTATTTTAGGATCTGAATTCTGGATACGAACTCTAATGAAGTTCCACTTCGAATTCTGGATACGAACTCTAATGAAGTTCCACTCTAAATTTTGGATATGAACTCTAATGAAGTTCCACTCTGAATTCTGGATAATTAACTCTAATGAAGTTCCACTCCGAATTCTAGATACTAACTCTCATAAAGTTCCACTCCGAATTCTGGATACGAACTCTCACAAAGTTCAACTCTGTATTATGGACTCCGAACTTCTATAAGTATGACTCCTAACTTTTATGAGTTTGACTCTGAACTTCTATGAGTTCAACTCTGAACTCCTACTAGTTAGACTCCGAACTCTGTAAGTTCATATTCCAAATTCCAGTGAAACTAGACTCCGAATTTCCTTATAAATTCATACTCCTGATTTCTACAGAATTCAGGTTCCTAATTCCTACAAAAAAGAATCTGAATATCTCTTTATTATAGACTCTGAATTCCATTTTGGTTAGACTCCAAACTTTTGTTTGCTTACATTCCAAACTTCAGTTTTACTTATGCTTACACTTGTTTCATTAAAAAACAATGTCATGCTTTCAGTTATTGACTAACCGTTGGTTAAGTGACACATGTACAGGTCCCTCCGAAATTCAAGGAGAAATATGATCGTTGGAGGAGGGAGCCAACCGTTGGAGCTTCTCCTATAAATAGGAGCTCATTTGAAAATAAGCAGAAACTTTGACACAACTTTGACATCTGTGATTACATGTTGTTGAAGTGATTTCTAGAGAGATAGGATCTTATAAACTCTCAATCTTCGTGCAGAAAGTTTGAACATCTTGTTCAAACTTTTCCTTGTGCATACTTTCTTCGTACGACTCTGATTGTTGATGATTACAATAAAGGGCTTTCAGGGATAGGAAGACAGAGGTTCCAACACCTTGAAGTTGAGGGATTCCTTGCTAAGGAAGACAGAGGTGCCGACTACCTGATAGTTGAGGGCTTGCAGGGATAGCAAGACAGACTCCGATCTTCGTATTGAGGGCTTACCCTGGTGTGGGTAAGATAGACTTTCTTGAAAGTATAAATCAAGGGACCTTTATCCATGGTTGTTGGATACCCTTCTCTTTGGGTTAAAAGACGTATTACTTGTTACTTGTTTTTGTTACAAGTTTTTCTGCTGCATTTTGTATTGTTGAGGAAAGTATACTTTCTTATACTTCCTCATCTTTATAATCTGATATAGTTAGATTCTATATCCTTTAAGGTAGAATCTTAATCTTTGTAACTTTAGTTAAGTTCCATTTTCAGAATGACTTTTCCGGAATCTAGCAAATATTTAGTACTCATAGAGGTCTTGTGAACTATCTTGTTTAACCTTGTTAAACATAACCATCCTAAAAATTTCCTAAGGGAATTTTTAAAAGGTACAATTCACCCCCCTCTTGTATCTGAGAATCTCATTCTTATTTCGATCCTACATTTGGTATTACAGATTATATCATACTCAGAGTCATACCATCCTAACAAAACTGGCCTTGTTTTTCTCTTTGGTCAGAATCTTTTTTTCCTTGTCCATACATTCAATGAAATGTTTTAAGAAATGTTTTTAATAGTATTAAAAGATTATTTAAATTCATATTTAACAATATTTTACTTTATTTAACTTTTTTTAAAAGTAATCTCTTTATTACTTTCCAAATGAGGTACTTTTGAATTTTACCAAAAATGTGAAAGGAATTATTGTTTTAACATAAACTGCATGATCAAATTTACCAAACATCATGAATTATATTTAAATTGAAGATTAATTTATATGTTTTCATGTTTTTTAAAAATAGTTTTTTTTACTTAATATTTTTGGTTTTTCTATATTTTTTGTTAGAATGTAATGGGTATTTTTCTAAATAAACATTATAATGATAATTTAATGAAATTTCTCATCTATAAAAACATACATTGATGTTTCTTATGGTTTTCTGGGGATATGATCCAATGTTACCATATTTATTATTTTTTGGATGGTTTATATTTATTTTGATTAAATGTTAATGAAACTATTTTTTCTTCTATGTGTTAAATTATGATGTAATGATAATTGTTTTCATGATCATGTGTCTTTCATATGAATGGATTTTGACTATGTGATGGGTGGTTCCATTATAAAACAAGGATGGGTTGTTAAATTATAAACCAAGGATGAGTGGGTTAGTTATAGACCACCAATTAATTATGTAATGTTGATAGAGTTGAAGAACTTATAAGAGATGATAGATTCAGTAATATGTGATGGAGTTAATAAAATACTAAGAGATGATGATGTTAACTGGATGGATGTTACTCCTAAGAGAATTTTGGAAATGACCTAGTAGGAATTTATATTATGGGACTTTGTATCCAATGATATTATTGGGAGTGAACCTTTACTATAGAATTCATTTTCAATCCATATGTATATCTCAAAAACTTATGTCATATGTTTATAAAATGTTCTCATGGATCATTATTGATTATTAATGATTACAAACACTTATGTATTTTTTCTTTTTGTTGATAAATTGTTTTTCCATGTTTCATGATTATGATATATTAATTGATGGGTATGATTTTCTATTATTAATCCCATTTTCTCATTCCCTTATTATTATATTATACTCACTTATAATCATTTATCGATAACTCTTATGTTTACCATTATTTATCATTTAATATCACCATTTTTTACGTTTCTATTCTCCATGTTATAGAGAAAATTTTTAAGTATGTTATGTATATGAAGGGTTATAGTTGTGAAAATATTTATGGGTAATGATTTATATCATTTAGGTATTAGTTATTTATGTATCAATGTTTCCAAAGACACAAAAACTTTGGACTTAAAAATACATTTATCTAAAAAACTGTTTTCATGCGTGCAATGTGTATTAATATTAATAAATTAAATTAATATTTATTTATTATTGGTTTTATTTTTATTTATAGGTTATATATTCAAACATATATTATAAAAGTCATTTTATGTTTTTTACATGGTAAGTAATGGAAGTAAATTTCATTGTCTGCTTAATAATTCATATTTCGACAACGTGTCTTCATTTTAGTATGCACACATAATTAAAATCAAATTATTCCACATATAGAAACTGAATCTAGTAAAATTTATTCATTTTTTATAATAAAAATAATTAATATAATTTAATTTGATGAAGTTAATTTTTGGTCAGGATGAATAATAAAAATAGTATTTTTTTTGTCATGGTTGAGGATAAAACATCTGTACCAGGGGGTTCAACCAAGATATTTGGGTAGTATTTCCATAAAAACATGCCAAATTATTATTGGTTGAATATATATCAACCTTATATTAAACCAACTAAAAATACATGGACATTTAGATCCACATTCCCTTAAAAGTGACCTTATATAAATGAAATCATTTTTGAAAATACATGTGCGTCCTCCCACAATAATAAAAGAGAACTACCCCCTCCATTATTCAAAGAAATTAGAAAACTATATTGACCAATAAATACTTAAAATTAATCCTAAAATCATTCCCTTAAAATTATAGGTTATTTTATTCTCCAAACACTAATTCTTCAAGTCTTAAAGTTTAAGCCAAAGGAGGTTTTTGAAAATAGAGTTATAGATCTTAACCATGCTCTTTCAATTTTATTTCTTCTTATATATCCTCTAAACATTTCATATCTATCAAAAATGATAAATATAGTATAATAAATATACATAAATTTTATTATGATAATTTAAATAACATTTACCTACCATCCTAAATCAAATTGAAAAAAAGTATCGCTCGTACATATGTGTGGACTACCGCCTCCATGTAGAAATATGATTCATTTTATGTCAATATATTTCATGGTTGGTTATAATGATGGATTTAATTTTTATATAAGATATTTATAACTTAATTGGTATTATTTAAATAAAATTTATTATCTTAATTCTCACCATATAATCCTTTGGTAAATGATAAATTTGTTTGTGTATACAGGTGGACTACCATCTCCACGAGACGATGTGATTTGTTTATAATTTCTTATTTATTAGATGGTAAAAATGATAGATTAATAAATATATATGATATTTATTAAAAATATTTATTATATAATGGATAATTATAATTTACATTTATTTCCTTACATTCATCGAAAAGTGGAAACACCACTCATGTGTATGTATATATTATTGGCTCCACAAAGTGATGTAATGCAATTTTCATCACCACTTAATATGAGAGGTTAAAAATATGTATATAATTAATATATTTGGTATTTATATCATTATTAACATAATTAATATTTAGGAAACATGATAAATGGGAAATTACCATAACTACAGTACTAAAATATACATGAAAAATGAAGTAAATAACATCAAAATTGACGACTTTAATAGAAAATTGTTAATAAGTGGGTGTTGAAATGTTATAAGTGGATAATATATGATATTATATTTATTAATATTATCCTGATATATATTTAAGATAAATATAATTTTTTTATAGGAGGTTATAGTGCTACAAATCAAGTCAGATATACGGTAATATTTTCTTCTCAATTCTCTTCATTAATACATGTTTTAATGTTATGCACAATTTCATATATATATATATATATATATGGTGTATATACATTATAAGAATTTGTTTTGGAATAAAAAATGAATTTATAAATTATATTTATATAACCATATGATTTTCAAAAATCCAATGACTTCTGATTCAAAAACTACTAATGTTGGAAGGGTTCTTCATCTCAGATTTCATTCATTGAGACATGTTTGATGTTATACAACTGTAATATTTTATGAGGTGTATTTATACCACCCCATTGATATTTTTTGTCATTATTAAACTTATTTTTTGTAAATTTAATGTTTCAATTGATTTTATTTATTTCATGGGGGTCATGATTTAAAAGTTTCCACAGTGGTAATGGTTTTATGTTACAATCTCATTTTTACTAGGATTGATTATACTTAAATTTCAAATGATGAAATTATATGACCTATAAATCAAAAATATTGTGTCCCCTATTATAAAATGGATATTTATTGATATTAAATAATTAAATTTAAATGTTATCTCTTTAAATACTCAAGATAATGAAATTATATTTTTAAGGAAAGCTGACCATGTTTTTCTCTTCAATCTGGAATCTTGTCTTCCATTTTGATAATTTATAAGAAATATTTTCAAGACTATTTTTAATTTTATATAATTATTTTTAAATTCAATTTTAACTATATTTTACTTTTTTACCTTTTTTTGAAAGGAAACTCCTTATAATTTTCCAAATGTGGTACTTTGGATATTTTTTAGAAATGATAAGGTAATTTTTGTTTTATCACACACTACATGAATAGATTTATCCACCATTATTACTAATATTTTTATTGAATCTTCCTTTATAATTTTCTATGTTTTATTAAAAATAAAATTTTACCATCATATTTTTTAATGTTTTAGATTTTAAATAAGCAATTTCAAAATGAAATGGGTATTTTATTCAATAAGCATTCCAGTGATTTTTTAAAGCTATTTTTCATATATAAAAAGATCATTTGAAGTTTATTATACTTTAATAGGTATATTATCCAATGTAACCATATATATTATTTCTCTTGATGGTTTATGTTTATGATGATGAAATATTTATGAAACCAATTTTCTTTCCTTGGGTTATGCTTCGATGTAATGATAAATTTTTTCATCATATTATTTCTTATGTATGAATGTATTATGACTATGTAATGGGTGGTTCCATTATAAATTAAGTATGAGTGGTTATGTTATAAAAAAAGTTTGGGTGGGTCTCTTATAGTTGTCCAATGCATTAGGTAATGATGACAGAGTTTAGAAACTAGTATGAGATGATATATTTAGTATATTATTACGAGATGAAGAAGTTAATAAACTCCTAAGAGATGATGAAGTTAACTGGATGGAAGTTTCTCCTAATAAGATGTTTTAAATAACTAGGTAAGAAATTATATTATGGGAATTTGTCCAAAATTATTGTCTTTGGATTTAACCTTGACTAAATAAGTGATTTTCTGTTCCTATGTGTATGCAACAAACTTATGTCTTATGTATATTATTTTTTATTATGGATCATTATTGATTATTTAATATTTATCAGTCTTATATATTATGTAATTCGATTGATAAAAAATTATTCCATGTTTAATGATTATGATCTATGATTTAATGGGCATGATTTTCTATTGATAAGTCTATGTTCTCATACCCTTATTCTTATCTTATTATCACTTATTATAATTGATTGATATCTATTATGTTTACCCTTACTGCACACATGATCTCACCCTTTCTTATATTTCCCTTCCTTAAGTTATGAATAAATGTTTTAAGTATGTTATGTCTAAGAAGGGTGATAGTTTTGATGAACATAATGGTAAATTATGTATGTAGTTTGTGTAACTATTTTTTATGTATCCATGTTTACAAATACACAACACCATTGTGGTTATGGAATGGATCATATTGATATGTAATGAATATTACACTTATAAGATGTTTTATTTTTTCCTGAAATTTTTTGGTCGCCATATAAAAAACCATAACTATGTGTAATTATTTCTAAACAAGAAGAAAACAATTCATGATACAATTACATAACTGTCATATTTCATTCCATTACATTACAAGGTTGAACATTTTACTAAAATAATTCAAATTATGCACACTTAGTTTATGATGAAATTAACTACCCAAAATTTACACATCACAAAATTTACATGCTTTTATGATCAATTAAATATTTGTTGATAAGTTTACAAAATAGTTAAAATAATACAAATTTCTATCCATATAGATGAAATATAACATTACTTTTTATGGTATTTATTATAATAAACATGATTTTTTAATTATATATGTCACAAGGAATAAAAAACACATGTTATTCTTTCTTAAGTTTTCAAATTAAGAAAAATAATTTCATTTTTATCAAGATTTCATAGAGCTTAATCTACTAATTCTATTAGTTTTCCAACAAAAAATTACAAAAAGCTATTGTATTAACATATAACAATAGTAATTTCTATAATGTTTAGTATACTAGATATGTGTTACTAATTATGTGCATAACCAGGAATGCTTTATGTTAGATATTTTATAATACAATTAAATTTACAAAGGAATTAATATGTAAAGGTTCTAATATTCTCTTTTTCTTAAATTATAAACAATTTTCATCACTATTTCATTCTATTAAATTTATATTTACACACATAATTTTAAGAAAATACAAAAATATAAGTATAAAAAAGTAGTTAAATATGTGTAGAGATTTCCTACATTATAAACATACTACTAAATCATTTATTTTAAAGTTTAGTTTTCAAAAAACAATGTCCTAGTTATTTACTAATTTTATGCTCCTTTAAACAAAACCATTGAAGGAATACATAAAAAACTCAATGATCGAAAGGATCAACACACAATGGAATAGTGTAAATAGGAAAACTAAAACTCTAAATTAGTATATGACTCTAGAAACAAGGTGGAATAACTCTAGACCATGACTCCAACCACTCTAAATCTCCATCTTCACCACCTATGATTGGGACATCAAGAAGCCCTATTAATGAATTAATTAAACTTACCCTTTATTTCATCATAGAAAACAATATATGTATTTTCACCAAAGTCTATATGCATGGGTGAGTAATCATAAAAAGTAGGAAAATCATAAGATACTTTTCCAAAAATCCATTAATAATTGAAACAAGTGAGCTCATAGTATTATAAAATATGATATAAGTGTATAAAAATAAGATAAAAAGGTTTTCACAATTTAAATAAAGTTTATTGACAGTTTTTTATAAGAAGATAAACCAAAGATATGTTTTTCATTCAAGTAGAAAAATAAATTCATCAATTTTAATTTTACATAACCCACCCATGTTTTCACACTCAAACACACATGTATATTCATGCCTTGTACCTCCTTATACTCACAAGTGGTGAGTCATCCTTTCACCAAGTCATTGCTCGATGACACAATTTGATGATGGTATTTCTAACCCTGATTTTTCCCATGTTTCCTGATTTTACTATGGTACTTATAAACAAATTCATCTTATATTTCAATTTTTGATGTTAAAACTTATGACCATGATCTATTAAATGTTTAACAATTTCATGGTGTTACTTTTAACCATGAGTCATCCCATGTTTTCATATTTTATGGTGGTACTTCTGACTAAGGCCCATCTAACATGCATGTGAACACCCAAAAAAAAGTTATATAAAGAACCCATGTAAAAATTATTCTATCTTTAAGAAAACCAATTGAATCAATTTATAAAAAAAAAATTATGGGAAAAACCATATTAATGATTTCTTGAAAATAATAGGAAATGTTTCATAGTTTTAGTAAGTTGAATTCATTTAAAATCATAAGATAATTCATTAAAAAATCCATGAGTATTCACCTTCCAATAAAATTGTAAAGGTAGAAAAACCACCTATACTAGATATGTTTAGTTAAATGGTCCTACCTCAATTTTTTAGAACTAGGTTCGTTCCTCTGTTCCATAGAGAATTAAAAAATAGACCGAGTCAAAACATGTCTGATCCTCTATATTATTCCAAGATAAAACCATTATAGGGTTTTATTAAGGATAAAGTAAGAAGATATAAGATATATGGGATAAATAGAGTCCTTAAATTTTATTCCAAATATCAACTGATTGATGGATCGTTTATATTGGAGTCTAGATGTCAATTCTTTCTAAAAAATGCATATGCAAACTCTGGGGGTTGAGAGCCTCACTCGATAGAGAATGAACGATGTTTTTTCAGTTAGTTTCATGTTTTAAATATAATTTTCTCACATTAAAATATTCATCACATGTTTTAAGGCACACAATTTTACAAACCATGATCTAGTAGTGTGAAAAGATCTATTCTTGAAATTCAATACTGCATGGTTCAGCTATAAAGTTTGTCAAAACGTGCACCTACCCTCCATGGTTTCTTAGAGAAACTTAAAGGTTTCTCCAAATCATTCTCAAATGATGAACCTTCCAAAATTTCTACAAAACACCTCAAAAACCAACCAATACATTCCCAAAATTTAACCCACTTATTACATAACTAAAAATAAGCAATAAAATAGATAATAACCACAAACTGATTATGTTACAATATACCATAAAAATATTATATCTAAGTTGATGGTATACCACTAATATCACTCATTTAGAGGATGATATAAAACCGAATCATGTTTTAATATTGAATATTCACCACTAATATATCATATATAGGTGGAAAATTCACCATTGATATCACATTCATGGGTGGACAATGCACCACTAATACTATCCACTATGGTGATCATGCACTATAGGCAGCCCTTTACATGTGGTTTTTAAATCACTAGAATAAGAAAAATAGGTGAAAGGAACTCCTCCTAATTACATTCCCATGTGGATGAGGGAACACTAGGATAGATATCATATGAAAATTATTCTTCAATAATATAAAACGTAATTGTATTATATAACACTAGTAGGACAACCCATAGTTGAATCAGATCCACTATTATAGTATCCTCAGTGTGAATGATGAATCACTGGACTCATTTAAATGGATATGGCACCTCCATCATGATAAATATGGATAATATTCCACTAATTAACCATGGGTCACTACAAAAAAATGACCACTTTAGAAGGGGTTATTTTTTACATTAGAAGGGGTTATAACCCCATCTAAAGACATTAGCGGTGGTTGTAAGAAACTGCCGCTAATATTCCCACCTACTGTTAGTAGAGGCAGTTGTGTAAAAATGCTGCTAAATTCATAGTGAATTTAGTGGCGGTTACATTAGAGGGGGTTTAAACCCCCTCTAATGTTGCTCGAAATTTACCGCATTAGAGGCGGTTATAACAAAAACTGCTTCTAATATATGGATTTAGGGGCGGTTTAAACCGCCCGTAATGGTGATTGCATTTGAGGCATTAGAGGTGGTTTTCAAAAAACCACCCCTAACCCCTTGACACCCATGGACACACACCCCTTGACGCCCCTCACCCCCCCATGGACACACACCCCTTGACACCCAGCCTACCCCCTTGACACCCAAGCCCACCCCCTGGACACACCAGTGTGCCCCCATGACACCCCAACGCACCCCCATGACACCTCGAGACACCCCCTTGAGACCCCGGGACACCCCGATGACACCCCAATGACACCCCGGCGCACCCCCATGACACACACCCCGGGACACCCCTTAACAGCGCGCCCCCTTGACACCCAGCACGCCCCCTTGACACCTGAGCACAACCCCGGGACACCATGTCGCGCCCCCGGGACACCCCGATGACACCCCGGCACGCCCCCATGACGCACACCCCGGGACACCCCTTGACACCCCTCCATTGACAGCACGCCCCCTTGATACCTAGCATGCCCCCTTGATACCCCTTGACACCCAGAATGCCCCCCTTGACACCCGAGCACAACCCCGTGATACAATGTCGCGCCCCCAGGACACCTCGGGACACCCCCTTGACACCCCAGGACACCCCGATGACACCCCGGCACGCCCCCATGACACACACCCCGGGACACCCCCAGGACACCCCTTGACACCCCTCCATTGACAGCGCACCCCCTTAACACCCAGCATGCCCCCTTGATACCCCTTGACACCCAGAATGCCCCCTTGACACCCGAGCACAACCTCAGGACACCATGTCGCACCCCCAGGACACCCCTATGACACCCCAGCGCGACCCCATGACACGCACCCCAAGACACCTGTCACGAACCGAATCTGGTCGCCACCAAACCCAGGCCCAAACCCAGCCCATGAAAAGTCCCGAAGGGAGTTCCCGATCCCCACGGGCTGGAACAAGTTCCCGGGTATCATATAATGAGAATTGGGAATGATTTACCCGATTTTATAAACATTAAACAACAAACAAACTCAATAAAACAAATATGGATTTTTCAACTAAAACCGTCTTTTACAAAATTTCAGAACTGAATTACATAAGTTAAAAATATGTTTAAAGACCATTAGAAAGTTACAAAACCAAATAAGGATAGCCCAAGAACCACCACATGGCAAGAGGAACCTCCCTCAAGCCATCCCCATAAGACTTCACCACCAAGGACCTGCTATAAACCCGAACCGCTAGCACTAAAAACTGTACCCAACCTGCAAAAACAAAAATAACCAAGTCTACTTACACCCAAGGGTGTAAGTAGGGTGTGAGACAATGCCTAGTAGGATACCACCACTAATAGATTCCATGTGATAAATATTTAAAGACGAAAAGCATGCAAGTTTTCAAAAACATGAAATGCTAGTTACAATTTCTAAAAGATGCAACATTAAATAAAAATAATTTTCAGGTGGGCTAATTTAAAGAATAAAAACTTTTAAAATGAATACCAAAGCTAATGAATTTTCTAGACACTCATACTGTATGCCGATAGTAAGCACAAGAAAGGGGAAATAACCCCTAGGCACTAGCTAGTTGTGGGTCCCAGGTACCTCGTATCTCGGTGAGTGTAACCATCACAAATATTTGTTCTTGTGCACGAGCCACTAGTAGGGAACATACCCATAACCTAGTGGTCCTCAATCATCATAATCATCATCATAGTTTATTTATAGTTGTAAGCGTCAATCTTGCTAAGTGAAACTGAGGCCAAACCCCATGGATTCACTAGCATACTAGTACACGTCCACCCACCTAGAAACTCGGGTTTTCCCTTTGTGCTAAAACAAGTTCATCACGTCAATGAATATACTTTTCACATAAAAATATCATTTCCATATCATAAATTCACCAAATATCCCACATGTATACAACACAAGTCACAAAATTCCACTTTTTATTCAAATTGATTTTGAAATCCGACTCACACCAAAATAGCCCACAACACTTTTCACATTTCTTTAACACTTCCAAAAATCCATTAAACAATTTTATAAAACCATTAAAATATATTAAAACTCTCATAAAATCCCACTCACTTGTTACATAATACCCTTTTTACCTTCAAAATCATTTTATCATCAAACTTACACGAAACAGCCCACAACCAAGTTTCTCTCCAACATCACAATTTAATAAAACATTTTAGAAATTTACAAAACATTATAAAAATGTTTGACATCTTAAAACATCAATTCACCTTTAAAAACACCATAATAGGTGAACAAACATACCAAACAGTTCATATTCACCCATTTCCCACTTTGTTTAACCAACTAAAACATTTACAATTTTCATAAAAAGAACCCAAGTGTTGTAAATATGTCTTGCACAGAAAACTCATTTCAAAACCCCAATTTAAGACCAAAAACCATACCAATTCCTATCCAAAACATAATTGGAAGCCCTATAGACATTTATAAAACCACTTTCAAGTTTTATAAAATCACCTTGAATAATACTACAAATGATCCAAATGAAAACACACGTTTTCATAAAATACTTTCAAGAAGTATAACAATGTTTTACACATAAAACCTATTAAAACCCTCTTTTTAGGACCACATGACACTAATAAATTACCAAACCAGAATTGGAAGGCCAAACAATATTTATTAAACCAATTCCATATGTTATAAAATACACCCAAATAATACCCAATGAGTTACACATGAAAACACCCAATTTCAAGTTAAAATGGAACTATAAAATTAAACACTTATCCAAATTAATCATAAACAGTTTTCGCACCACACATAACATATTAGGAATATGAAAAATGAATAAATACAGCAAGATAACTCATCAATAATTTTTTACACATGGAACCACCTACCGAAAGTGTCGAATCCCTCAAAACTTGGTGTGAAACATCAACTGCACCACTGCCGCACCACAAGGAAGATAAATCCAGCCCTAGAACACAATATTTGACCGAAAATACACCAAATCAAACACTAGGTTCGAAACCTAACTTCTTTACATTCTATAAACTCATGAAATAAGGAGGAAACCCTAAGGAGAAGGGAGGAATTGAAGAGAGAAACACTTACCTAAAACAATCTTGAAGAAAATGACCCAAAATCCACTAGTATCTGAATTTGAAAACATCCAACCATTCATGGGAGGTTAGAAAAAGGATTAAAAGATCATGTAGGAACTGTAATGGGGGAAAAGAGTAAAAATAGAAGGAGTTATGAAAGGATAAATTTAGCTCTCCAAATCTGGGCGATTTCTGAAATCCAGAGAAGTTTCGACCACTTTCACGACTCTATTGAGCTCCAAATTATGAGAGGAGGGAATGGGGGTGCGCCTTAGGTAAGTGGTCTCAGGTGAGAGTTGGAATCACCAAAAATCTCAAATATTGAATGAGATATTAAATAATTAAAATTTGTTTTTAATGAAGAAAATGGGCTTTCGGGCAGGCCCAATCCCTTAAATAAAAACCCATATCCACCATGATTATGGATTCCTAAATGGTCCAAATTAATATGGCGGTGTTAATAGTTCAGGGGATTAAAATTAGGAATTGGAATGGATGAAAAATGTTGAAAATTAATAATTTATAAAAAAATAAAAATTTAATTTTAAATCTGGAATTGGGCTCACGGTTTGGCCCAATTCATGAAAACTCACCCATACCTCCATAAAAGCTTTGGAAACCCTCAAAACAAAGCATGAATGGAAATTAAATGGAATTTAACTTTAAAATAAGTCATGTATGTGACAATTCTCCCCACCATGAAAACCTTCCTCCCCGGAAAGTCACATCAAGTCCAAATTAACAACCAAACCCAACTGAGAAACCAAGAGGTACTCCCTTGTCAGGTTTCATCCCCAAAGGCCAAAACACCCCCAGTGATCAATTAATGAAGGATTACTCTCACAACCAAAACTTACACCAATTTCTTGAAATGATCAATAACATTCAACCTTTATCCCAAAATAATACTCCTTAAACACTATCCGAACAAGACTCAAGCAATTCACCCAAACGAACAACAACATCGAACAAGGTTACACTTACCTTGCTATAACTAAACCATTGGGCACTCTCTAATCTCAATGTTTACCCAAGGAAGATATAGGTAGATTGATTGCTCCAAATGATACTACCTACTGGAAATCCAAGATCATGGATAAATCTGAGTTACTGGTACGGGGGAACAAAAATAGGCTCCCCACCATAAGAGACAACCTATATTTTTCCCGAGACAGAATCAGAACACTAATAGGAGGAGGCCTGAACAAACTCCCCAGTACAATGGGTATACTTCCATCAGACCTTTACGAAATAACTTATATAAGAATCATAGTGGGTCTCCCCACCATAAGAACCAACCATCTTAACTAACCAGCATGGGCCAGCACAGAAAGACCCCAAAATTTGAAGAGTTGGGAAGGTCACATGGTTAGTCCGCACGGTTTAGAAAACCATGCACTAACAGTGTGGATCCTTCTATCCACATGGTTTTCTGGGGAATGGTCACTATTAACCAAGTTAAAACCGCCTTCTCAACCAGTCTAGCCAAACTTCAAACCTTTCTCCAAAGACTCAATGGAAACCAAAGGGGGGAAGGAATAACATTGGGCGATGACATGGGTACACGGCCTTCCACTTATTTCCACCGAACATGAAAAACAGAAGAAAGATGATGACACTATAGGTTTAAACTCTTCCTAACTTTCATACTGAGGATAGGACTTTGTATAAGGGTTTAAACGACCCTATGATTTCCCTTGACTACGATCCAGCTTCTCTTCGAGACCTATGGCTGGAGCTCAAATGATTGAAGCATCTCTGGCCTCATAGTTAGGCTTTGGAAACCCCATGAACGAGAATTCTTCTTTCGGTGCAACCAACAACTACAACGCAATCCCCAATAAGTTTTCCGAGACATAACACATTCCAAACTCACTTTACCCTAACTTGATATTTCACTGAAACAAGGGCATAGAAGATGCACACACATCACACCTTGTTTGTTCGGGTGAGAAACAATAGAAGTAAAGAAAACCTATACTAACCTTCCTCTAAAATGGAATATTTTTATGTTTTTCCAAGGGAGACATTCTCCTAACATAATAGAGACTCTCATATGATTACCCAACTTTCACCTTTACGGTCAATCGAGCCCATGACATCATAAGGCATCACCGAACATGACCATTGTGACTGATATAAACAATGCATGGAGAGGGACCTTATACAACATCCATAAACAACACATAGTTCTAGAAAGTTTCCACAATATCCTATCGTGACCATATCTCCCACACTGGTGGTTTAACATGAACTCATGCTTCAAAGAAACTATGAAGAACCCAAAGGCCCACTTAGACACTATCCAGATACTCATCCATACTAACAACCCTATGCCACTTCCACCTTCAGCAAATCAGGAAACTTAAGAGGCTAAGGTCTCTTTCAACCTTCCATGATCACTCTCCCACTATAAGAGGATACACAAAACCATGAAAGGAAAGGGTGTAGAATCAATCTAAAAATCTCAATAAAAAGATTCCTTATATTGATCAACTGGAGGGTCTTCAAATTGAGAAACAATATGGGTTGCACTTCAGTTGTGCACTAACCCTTAATGGGGCATACCTTATCCAACTATTAAACCTAAGGACCCAACCAAGATGGTCCACTGGTCAAGATATACCACAAATAATATCCATACACATGAAAGTAAACACCGTAAAAGCATCCCAAAACATTTCTCAGAAGAGACCACTAACCGGCCCTTCAACATAGCTTACTGACCAAACACAAACCCAAAACACAATCCAAACAGGAGGGGTTCTTGGACTAAGTCATCCCACAACATCAAAATTTAAAAAAACACATAATACACACCATCCCAAACTAGTCATAAATTCATCAAGTTTCTCATTTAAAATCATCTTTTTGAAAATAATCAATTCAGTGGTTAGCGTATCCACCAATGGTACCCCATGAGCCTTACACATGCATGTTTCTGTGTTATAATGGGCACCCTCCTCATATACATCCTAGAAATCATCCATCCATTCCATTAACCATCCATCATCCCATATAACCCCATGCATGTGGTTGCTCATAGACATACCAAAGGTTAAAATAAAATAAAAATCTTTCCACTTTTCAAAACCAAAACAGTCAACCAATACCTCCTTTTTCTCAAAACCTCTAACTATGAAATCAAACCCAAATTACATCTTACCAAGATTTTTAGAAAGGAACAATAATTTAAATTAAAACTCAATTTCAATTCATACACATCAATTTCAAAACCTCTCATCCCATTAAAACACCTTTCAATAGTTTAGAAAACTCTACTGGAAACACTTTTTCAAAACCAACATTGACATAGTTCATGCTTTCAAAAGAGGTGCAAACACACTATTTTCCATTCCAATACAATTCTAAAAATTCAGTTCTCCATTTTCAAAAATCTAACCATTCCCTCTTTATTAGATAATTATTTCATAAAAACTTTTCACTTCTTAAAACCAAGTCATTTAAAACCAAAGATCCAAGATTTCAAAACTAAAGAATACAAGACAATGCGAGAGGAAACTAGTTTCAGTGGGTGACTTGGACATATGGTTGGAAGCCATATTCCAATCACATCACCATCACACATAGTGTTCTAGGTAAATATCCCCACTCCACATGGCTTGCCCGACCCTGCGAGCTCACCGAGACTAGTAACCCAACTCTCTTTTCATTTCCCCTAATCATCATCAATACAAGAAATCCAAAGGACTCATATAAATCCCAACATCCCCTGGCAACTTGAATACCATAATGAGGTGTGGTGATCATCCACATTACTCATAACTAGAATTCCAAGTCCCGAAAATCCTAACTCCAGACTATCCCGACTGTTCCCCAAATAACGTGACCCAAAGAGAGCGAACTTCCCTTTAATACCATTTTGTCACGAACCGAATCTGGTCACCACTAAACCCGGCCCCAAACCCTGCCCTTGACAAGGCCCGAAGGGCATTCCTGATCCCCACGGTCTGGCACAAGTTCCTGAGTATCATATAATGAGAATTGGGAATGATTTACCCGATTTTATAAACATTAAACAACAAACAAACTCAATAAAAAAATATGGATTTTTCAACTAAAACAGTATTTTACAAAATTTTAGAACTGAATTACATAAGTTAAAACTATGTTTAAATACCATTAAAAAGTTACAAAACCAAATAAGGACAGACTAAGAACCTCCACATGGAAAGAGGCACCTCTCTCAAGCCATCCCTATAAGACTTCACCACCAAGGACATGCTATAAACCCGAACCACTAGCACTAAAAACTGTACCCAACCTACGAAAACAAAAATAACCAAGTCTAATTACACCCAAAGGTATAAGTAGGGTGTGAGAAAACCACCACTAAGATATTAAATGTGATAAACATTTAAAGATGAAAAGCATGCAAGTTTTCAAAAACATGAAATGCTAGTTACAATTTCTAAAAGATGCAACATTAAATAAAAACAGTTTTCAGGTGGGCTAATTTAAAGAATAAACACTTTTAAAATGAATACCAAAGCTACTAAATTTTCCAACCACTCATACCGTATGATGAAGATAAGCACAAAATATCTAGTGAGCACAAGCAATTGGAAATAACCCCTAGGCACTAGCTAGTTGTGGGTCCCAGGTACCTCGTATCTCGGTGAGAGTAACCATCACAAATATTTTTTCTCGTGCACGATCCACTAGTAGGGAACATACCCATAATCTAGTGGTCCACAATCATCATCATCATCATAGTTTAGTTAGAGTTGTAAGCGTCAATCTTGCTAAGTGAAACTGAGGTCAAACCCCACGGATTACCTAGCATACTAGTACACATCCACCCACCTAGATACTCGGGTTTTCCCTTTGTGATCAAACAAGTTCAAAAAGTCAATGAATATAATTTTCACATTAAAATATCATTTCCATATCATAAATTCACCAAACAGTCCACATGTATACAACATAAGTCACAAAATTCCACTTTTCATTCAAATTGATTTTGAAATCCAACTCACACCAAAATAGCCCACAACACTTTTCACATTTCTTTAACACTTCCACAAATCCATTAAACAATTTTATAAAACCATTATGATATATTAAAACTCTCATAACAGACCACTCACTTGTTACATAATACCCTTTTTACCTTCAAAATTATTTTATCATCAAACTTACACGAAACAGCCCGCAAACAAGTTTCGCTCCAACATCACAATTTAATAAAGCATTTCAGAAATTTACAAAACATTCTAAAAATGTTTGACATATTAAAACATCACTTCACCTTTCAAAACACCATAATAGGTGAACACACATACCAAATAGTACATATGAACCCATTTCCCACTTTGTTTAACCAACTAAAACATTTGCAATTTTCATAAAAATAACCCAAGTGTTGTAAATATGTCTTGCACAAAAAACTCATTTCAAAACCCCAATTTAAGACCAAAAACCATACCAATTCCTATCCAAAACATAATTGTAAGCCCTAGAGACATTTATAAAACCACTTTCAAGTTTTATAAAATCACCCTGAATAATACTACAAATGATCCAAATGAAAACACACATTTTCATAAAATACTCTCAAGAAGTATAACAATATTTTACACATAAAACCTATTCAAAAACCCTCTTTTTAAGCCCACATGACACTAATACATTACCAAACCAGAATTGGTAGGCCAAACAATATTTAGTAAACGAATTCCATATGTTATAAAATACACTCAAATAATACCCCATGAGTTACACACGAAAACACCCAATTTCAAGTTAAAATGCAACTATAAAATTAAACACTTATCCAAATTAATCATAAACAGTTTTTGCACCACACCTAACATATGAGGAATATGAAAAATGAATAAAACTCGTCAATAATTGTTTACACATGGAACCACCTACCAAAAGTGTCAAATCCCTCAAAACTTGGTGCGAAACATCAACCGTACCACCGCCGCACCACAAGGAAGATAAATCCATCCCTAGAACACAATATTTGACCAAAAATACACCAAATAAAACCCAAGGTTCGAACCCTAACTTCTATACATTCTATAAATTCATGAAATAGGGAGGAAACCCTAAGGAGAAGGGAGGAATTGAAGAGAGAAACACTTACCTAAAACAATCTTGAAGAAAACGACCCAAAATCCACCAGTATCTGAATTTGAAAACATCTAACCATTCATGGGAGGTTCTAAAAAGGATTAAAAGATCATGTAGGAACTAGAATTTGGGAAAAGAGTAAAAATAGAAGGAGTTATGAAAGGATCAATTTACCTCTCCAAATCTGGGCGATTTCTGAAATCCAGAGAAGTTTCGACCAATTTAGAGACACTATTGAGCTCCAAATTATGGGAGGATGGAATGGGGGTGTTCCTTAGGTAAGTGGGCTCGAGTTAGAGTTTGAATCACTGAAAAAATGCAAATATTAAAGGAGATATTAAATAATTAAAATTTATTTTTAATACAGAAAATGGGCTTTCGGGCAGGCCCAATCCCTTAAATAAAAACTCATATCCACCGTGATTATGGATTCCTAAATGGTCTAAATTAATATGGTGGTGTTAATAGGTCAGGGGATGACAATTAGGAATTTAAATGGATGAAATTTTTTGAAAAATGAAGGATTTATAAAGGAATAAAAATTTAATTTTAAATCTGGAATTGGGCTCACGGTTTGGCCCAATTCATGAAAACTCACTCATTCCTCCATAAAAGCTTTAGAAACCATCAAAACAAAGCATGAATGGAAATTAAATGGAATTTAACTTTAAAATAAGTCATGTATGTGACAACACCCCTCCATTGACTATGCGCCCCCTTGACACCTAGCATGCCCCCCTTGACACCCGAGCACAACCCCGGGACACCACAGCGCGCCCCCATGCCACCCCAGGACACCACAGCGCCACCCCCCCCCCACCCCATGACACCCCAGTGCGCCCCTTGACACCCCGCAGGTCCCTGTTGACACCCTCGCATGACACGCCGGTGGTGAAAAAAGGTTTCCAGCAGGATTTGAACCCTGCACCTGTTGCATCCAGTGCACAACAGCTAACCACTAGGCTGTGCGCGCTGATTTGTAGATAGTACACTGCATTATATTTAATTAAATTTAGAAATATTACATTATATTATATATATATTTATATATTTGTGTTTAGAAATATAAAAAATATAATATATTTGTATATATATAATATATTTCTCTATAATATAATATATATTTGTGTATAATATTTATCTATAATATGTATTTATGTATAATTATAATATATTTGTGTATAATATATATATATACATATTTGGGTATATTTACTATATATTAATAAATATTTATACATATATTAATAAATATATTTATATTTATGTGTGTCTTTATATTTTTTGTATTTATAGATACAATATAATTATAATATATATTATACATAAATTATATTAAATACATTTATATTATATATTAATGTATTTAATTATATACATTTATATTATATCACCAACACACACATATATACACACAAAATTAAATGCGTTCATATAATTGGAAATAAATAATATAATTAAATGATATATATATATATATATATATTTACTAAATTAATTTATAATTAATATGTTATACTACAATATACATAAAATAATTATACAATACATATAAATTTATTTATAATAAAATATTTATAATATAATATATAATATATTTATATTTAATTTTGTCTAAATTATGTAAATTAGTATACATAATCTAATATAAATGTATTTATACATAAGTATACAATACAAATGTATTTATGTATGTGTGTGTGTCACAATAATATTATTAATAATTATGTGATATATATATGTATGTATGTATGTACTAAATTAATTTATAATTAATATGAAATACTACAATATTCATAAAATAATTATATAATACATATAAATTTATTTACAAAAAAATATTTATAAATAATATATTTATATTTATATTTATATTTATTTTTAATTTTGTCTAAATAATGTAAATTGGTATACATAATCCAATATAAATGTATTTATACATAAGTATACAATACAAATGTATTCATGTACGTTTGTGTGTAACAATAATATTATTAGTTATTATATGATATATATATATGTACTAAATTAATATATAATTAAAATGGTATGATACAATATATGTAAAATAATTATAATATATATATATATATAATTAAATATTTATTATATATATATATAATATAATTATATAAAATATATATGTTTATGTAAATTTATATTTAATGTTGTCTATGTAGTTGGGGGTTTGCTTAGTGGTAAGAACCTCGCAATCCTACATGAAAAATGGGGGTTCAAAACCCATTGGGCGCAGGTACTGTAGTAGCGAAGGGTACTATAGCGGCGACAAGTCACTGTAGCGGCGGTAGAGCATTGTAGTAGCAGCGGGTACTGTGCGGGACTGTGGCGGCGGTACTGTAGCAGTACTATTCACAAAATGGGTCTTGGGCCAAAAAATTGGGGTTACGGGCCATGTAATGGGCTAAATGCCCATTGGGCCTTCAGGCTATGTAACGAGTCTCCCTCTACCCAGTTAAAAGAGGTCTTTGTTTTGCTTTAATAATAAATGAGGCTTCGACCCCAACTTTTTAAAAAAAATATTTAATGTTGTCTGTATTATATATATTTGTATACATAATATAATATAAATGTATTTATGTAAAAATCTACAATAAAAATGTATTTAATATAATATATGTATAATATAAATCATAATATAAATGTATAGTATTTATAAAACCATATATAAATTTTATAAATTTGAATAAATATATTCATAATTACATTTATATTATATATATTAACATTTATATATATGTGTACATTTTTGTTTATATGTATAGGTATTTATTTAAAATATTTATATAATTTCCTTATATATGTGTGTTATAAAGTATTTTAATACATTTAAATAATGTGTTTATATAATATTTATATACACACACTTTCACACACTCACATATATATTAAATTTTTTTAATTTATTTGAGATTTATTTTTGAAAATAAATAAAAATTTAGATAGAGTTTAAAACTCCCTCTAATCAAAGAGATTTCCAACGGTTCATAACCCCCATCAAATTTCATAAATTAGAGGGGGTTAACAACCCCCTCTAATGTCATAAATTAGAGGGGGTTAAACCCCCCCCCCCCTCTAATTTCTTAAATTAGAAGAGGTTCAAAAACCCCCTCTAATGTCATCAATTATAGGGGATTCAAAAACCCCTCTAATTTCATCAATTATAGGGGGTTCCAAACCCCCTCTAATTTCTTAAATTATAAGGGGTTCAAAACCACCTCTAATTCCATGAATTAGAGGGGGTTAAAATCCCCCCTAATGTCATAAATTATAGGGGTTCAAAACATCTCCTAATTTAATAAATTAGAAGCGGTTCATAACCCCATCTAATCTAAAGGATTAGCGGTGTTTCATGAACCCCCTCTGATATCTTAAATTAGAGGGGGTTGTGAACCCCCACTATTTCCTTTAAAAAATTAATTGTATGTATGTATGTATGTATGTATGTATGTATGTATGTATGTATGTATGTATGTATGTATGTATATCCAAAAGAATGTTATATATATATCTCCCCTAAAATCCAACAGAATATATATTGCCACTAATTATTAAATTAGCAATGGTTTTGATATAACCGGATCTAAAATCAAACCAAATATTAAAAAAACAATGCTAAAAATTTTAGAGGGGGTTTTGCATAATCCCTCTCTAATTTTTATATAAACGAATTTAGAGGGGATTTATAACCCCCTCTAATGTTACAGAAAATGAATTTAGAGGGGGTTTTGCAGAACCCCCTCTAATGTACTGTTTTTTTTTTGTAGTGTGTGTATATGCTATTTATGAAATTCATTTTTTTATCCTAGATTATGTTATGATGGAATAATTTTTAAGAAACCCATTTTATCTCTTGGGTTATGCTATTATGAGTGATTTATTTTTTTGTGGCACACGTAATAATGATTTCATTATGAGATGGGTGGGACCTATATATCCCTCTAGTGCATTGGGTAAAGATGGATAACTCATGAGGTTTGTATGTTATATGTGAGCCTAATTTCATGTTCACAATTCTATGCATGGACCTAGATTTCATGTCCATAATTTTATGATTAGACCTAGTTTCCATGTCCATATGTTTATTCAAGGGCCTAATTTCATTTCCTTAATTTAATGAGTGAACCTGTTATTATTTATACATATTCACAAAGTTAAAATTTTATGTGTATGACCCAATTTCATGTTTTATGTAAATGTTATGATCTTATGGATTATGATCTTTGATTTTCCTTATGATTTAAGTTTGCCTTTGATTTGAAGGGATTTATATTCTAATGTTATGATCACATTCTCATACCCTTTATACTCATATTTATGTTTACATATCATCCTTGTTTACCCTTACTGAACATATGAGCTTACCACTTTTATGTTTATTTTCCCCAAGATTTGAAGAAGGGTATTAAGTAAGATGTTTCTAAAAAGGGGTTATAGTTATGAAGGATGAAGAAAGAGATGATGTAGATGTTTTATGAATTAGTTGTTTATATATCCCAGTTTCCAAAGACACTAAACTAATACGGTCTTTGGACGTCTGTTTGTTTAATGTATTAAGTATTCTACAAAATTAATATAATATACATGTACATAAATCTTGGGTCATTATAGTTGATATCATACTGAAGGTTTAGTTAACCTTTGGAAACTAGAATGAGAAAACATTAGTGAAATCCCTAGAGATATTTCTAAGGTATATTTAGGGATTTCCCTAAGGATATGTCTAAGTATAGGATACAATCCTTGAATTTATTAATGATAATGGATTGCCTAGGATTAAACCTAAGATGTTATAGATTGAAAGTAATTTCCCTTGATTATGTGGTTTTCCAGTATGATTAGTATATCATCCTGCTTTTCTATCACATAAACTTTCATTACATTATACAAAACTGAGGATCTGTAAGGTTTAGTGTCTTAGAAACCAGGAACTCAAAATATGAAAACATAAAACATTATTCTTAAACACTTGAAAGGATTCTCCTTATTTTCATCCTAGGTTCATTACTGCATCTCATAACCTGGGGACATACATCAAAATAAAGGGTGATCAAAAGGCCCAGTAAGGGAAACAAGGGAAACATTTAACATGTGAACTTGAGATACATCAATAAAGTCATAAAAAAGAACTTTAAGGCATGATAAAGGAATCATGAGGCATATCATAATAAAAAAAACGTATTTCATAACTTGAAGATGTGGCTAAAACATTTAACTTAGACAATCATTTTCGTTTCACCAAGGTCCATCCCCAAGGTGTCATTAAAAATTACCAAGGTTATTCACCAAGATATCACTAAAAATGGTCATCTCTAGAGATTAAGTCTTTACCCAATGCATTGGAGCGCTATCAGGGCGCACCCTTAAATTTCCCTTTGTTATCATGTGAGGCAAATATATCATCATCAAAAATTTCATAAATAACCCATATAGCATAAAAGAAATGGGTTTCATTTCATAATCATAACGTT
>CAUJRU010003398.1:0-49802 GCA_963277665.1 Viscum album | reverse complement strand
AATGGTAAGGTTCTCACAGCCTATCCCCTCTGGTTCTGTAATATCCCAGGTAAATAAAGAACATGAAATGTTTTTGTATTTATTAATATTTTTGGAATAAATATTACTTATACTTTAAAGGGGACGCTATGTTCGATGGAATACCCAATACACAACAACAGGTTTCTTTGAAATCTTACGTCGCACACTAATAATATAACATTATTATTTTAAATGGTAGTTAATGCCTAGCCGTTGTATTAGAGGAAATGAATAAAACTAACTAAAATATGATTATATATGTTTGTTAAATGTTTTAACAATTATCCAATAAAAGTTAGGGGCTTAAAATATGAATGAATCTAATTTTAAGCATGGATACTCTAATATTCAGTAAAATGTCGATTTATCGCCTTTTGATGGGGAACCCTCTTTACATATATTTTTGTCATTTTTTATGTTCTATTTGACAAAATAAAAGTATTATTTAGATTTGGGACATCAAAATTTACTTTGGGTAAATTTTTGGTATTTTTCTAATAAAGTTCATTTTTTAATGAATAGTGAAAAATACTGTGTTTTAATTCAAAAGTGTCTTTTAATATAATTTATTTATATGGTTATATTATCTTTTTAATTTTTTTAAAGTTTAATTATAATATATTTTTACCATTTAATCTAATGTTTGTCATTGTAAATAATCTCATTTTGAAATTGGACATAAATAAGTGTCAATCTTTTGATAGTTACTATTTCTTAAAAACACTCTATTTGTTTTGACAACGGGAATAAATTTTAAATTAATTAATGAAACTTCGATGTTTTTAATTTTTTAAAATAGAAATCATTTTTGAATTTGGAATATCAATTATAGCTTCAGATGAGTTTTTCTTATTTTTCTGAAAAACTTCAATTTTTAATGAATGGTGAAACCACTTAGTAGTAGTTAAAAAATGACTTTTTCATTTAAATGAAATTTTACCGCTTATGTGAATTGAGTTTTGAAAATCTAACATTAATGGTTGTTATTAGTAAGTAAAATTTGGTTTAATAACATTAAAATAATTTTTTTGAATAGTAACTTTTGACTTTTATTTACCATGGTTAAAGGTAAAAAGGGTAATTCAAGGTAAATAAATATCATAATAATACAAAATTTCCTTAACACTTGTCCTAACCCTATTGTATGAGTCATGTCCGACCGTCGTCATCTTTGGGTCGATTTTGGGACCCCATGGATCCACTTAAGAGTGATAATGACACTTTAGATTAATTAATGTAATGTAAAGGCAAAAATGACACAAGCAAATATATTTTGGTAAATTAATTTTTACATGGGGTTATATAAGTTATATTTTAGACTATAAATATTCATTGGAAATATAAAATTATTTCCTACATAATGGTAGTTTTTTTATAATTTATATACAACAAATAAATTAAATTATTTATGACACAATAATGATGCAGTATATACCTCATTAATAAATGATTTAAATAAATAAGATTATCAATATTACAATAATATCCAAAACCTGTCCAATTCTTATTGGATGATTTTATTTCGACCATTAGTCATCTTATCTTCTATTTTAATTAGTTTTGGACCTTTAGAAACTAAATATAATTATATAATAAAATAATATTTTCACACTTTCTTAAAGAGCCCCTCCTCCCCCTTATAAAAAAAACCAATTCTAGCCAATTCCTCACACGTCTCAAGCCTTTTGGATCATCCAAACTATGCCCAATTAATCTTCCTACATCCCTATCCTCCTCCTATAATCCTTACCTTAGGTAGAAGACACTTCAAGAATTCCTTTTGGTTCAAACCAAAGGAAGTTACCCAAATTAAAGGTAACAGTTCCTCTTAACTTCTTTTCTTTTATTTTACTTCTCCAACCCCTAAAATATTTTTATTCAATTCTTTTATAACAAAACCAGTATCCTAAATATACTATGATGTTTTTATGAGAATTATTTTAACTACACTTACACACACCTCCATCTAATGGGTGAAGAACATATTGTTTCTCTGGATGGAAAACTAACGCCTCACGAAAAGATGATTGTTCAATTATCTCCTACCACCTATAATGGTGGACATTAAGATGAAACTATATTTATATATGATACGTATTATGTTTATTTTTTATTCATGCTTCTATATTTTTATTTTATAGTTTAACTTTATGGTTTCCATTATGGATAATCGCGATTATTTCATTTGAGGAAGTGCGGACTACCGCCCCCTCAAAGTGATATGACTCATTAATGACATATGTGGGATGTATAAAGAATATAGTTAATGATATTATATATGATATTATACTGGAATTATAATATACCTATGTATTATTATGTTTTAATTCCATTAAAATATGAAATAGAAATGAAAGTAGCATTCATGCGTACGTACGGTTTACCATCTCCATGAACGGTTCATTTAATTTCTTATCTCCAAAATGTTATGTACTATTATAAATACATATATATACAGGATATTTATTATTTATATGATATATAAATCATGAATGTCATTCTGAAGAAAATTGACTATTGACCACATGGACAACTTGTAATTATAAGGTGTTCATTTTTTACTCAAGTACCAAATATCGACCAAACGACCATTATTAACTTAAATGATTTCATGATGTTTATAACATGATAATAAGTGATATAAAAAGGATAATAAACTTTAAAAGTATTCTTAAGAAAGTATAAATTAACTTTAGTTTATTATTCAGGAAGAACAAGGAACAAATGAGTCAAGTCGGACACGAGGTAAGGGATTTCTTATCTCACTTTTATTTCCGTGAGATTTCCATTGTTCACCACTTATTTATATAATGTGGTGTATCATGTACTGAAATTTGATATATATTATCATTATTATCTTTATATTAATGGTATTCTATGATTCATTTGGTGGTTATTAACTTTTGGTCATACGACTTAGTTGATTACAATGTGGTAAAGGGTTTCATATCACTTATTATTCCCGTGAGATTCATGCTATATTTGCCACTATTTCCTTTTTGTAGTGTATTTACTGACCATTATTGTAATCTTTGTGTAATATAATTTCATTTATGAGTATTTACATCTTCATTTTATGATCCTTCTTTCATGTGGTGTTTGTTTTTTAAGTTACCAAATTGGTAAGGGAATCTTTCACCCTTCTCTTTTTAAAGACTTCCTTTTTGTTATGTCTATTAACATATATCTTATTATGTTGGGATATGTTCTTTTATATAATTATTGTTGTAAAATTTATGTCCAAGTGATAAGATACCCTTTTTATCTCATCAACTCATTTTATGAATTTTAAAGTGACGCTGTTAGGCTGTCAAATTTTTACAAGGGAACTTCTTAACCCAATTTCAATTCTTTGGGCTCACCTTGTACTTATTAACAATTTTCCTAACCTTATTTGATGATTCATGGCCTACCATGGGCATCTTTGGGTCGATTCTGGGACCCCGTCGAGCCACTGAAGAGTGATAATGACACTTTAGATTAATTAATTTAATGTAAAGGCAAAAATGACACAAACAAATATCTTTTGGTAAATTAATTTTTACATGAGGTTATATAGGTTATATTTTAGACTATAAATATTAATTTTAAAGATAAAATGATTTACTAAATCATGGTATTTGTTTTATAATTTTTATACAATAAATAAATTAAATTATTCATGACCTAATAATGATGCATTATATACCTCATTAATAAGTGATTTAAATAAATAAGATTATAAATATTAAAACAACATCCAAAGCTTGTAAAATTCATATTTGATGATTTTATTTCGACCATAAGTCATCTTATATTTGACTTTAGTTAGTTTTGGAGCTTTAGAAACCGAATATCACTATATAATAAAATAATATTTTCACACTTTCTTAAGGAACCCCTCCTCCCCCTTATAAAAGGAAACCACTTCTAACCAATTCCTCACACCGCTAAAGCCTTTTTTTCTCATACAACCTCTGCTAAAATAAGTTCCCTACATCCCTATACTCATCTTAGAAGCCTTACCTTGGGAATAAGGCACTTCAAGAATTCCTTTTGGTTCAAACCAAAGGAAGTTACCTAAATTAAAGGTAACAGTTCCTCTTAACTTCTTTTCTTTTATTTAACTTCTCCAACCCCTAAAATATTTTTATTCCATTATTTTATAACAAAACCAGTATAATAAATATACTAGGAAGTTTTTATGAGAATTATTTTAACTACACTTACACACACCTTCATCTAATGGGTGAAGAACATATTGTTTCTATGGATGGAAAACTAGCACCTCATGAAACAATGATTGTTCGATTATCTCCTACCGCCTCTCATGGTAGCCATTAAGATGAAACTATATTTATATATGATATATATTATTTTTATGTTTTCTTCATGCTTCTATATTTTTATTTTATAGTTTACCTTTATGGTTTCCATTATGGATAAGCGCGATAATTTCATTTGAGGAAATTCGGACAACTGCCCCCACAAAGTGATATGACTCGTTAATGCCATATGTGGGATGTATAAAGGATATAGTTAATGAAATTATATATTATATTATACTGTAATTATAATATACCAATGTATTATTATTTTTTAATTCCATAAAAATACGAAATAGAAATGAAAGTAGTGTTCATGCGTACATACGGCTTACCGTCTCCATGAACGATGCATTTCATTTATTATCTCCAAAATGTTATGTACTATTATAAATACATATATATAATGGATATATATGATTTATATGATATATAAATCATTAATATAATTCTGGAGATAATGTACTATTGACACATGGATAACTTGTAATTATAAGGTGTTCATTTTTTACTCAAGTACCAAATATCGATCAAACGACCATTATTAACTTAAATGATTGCATGATGTTTATAACATGATAATAAGTGATAGAAAAGGATAATAAACTTGAAATAAGTTCTTAAGTAACTATAAATTAACTTTAGTTTATTATTCAAGAAGAAAAAGGAACAAATGAGTCAAGTCGGACACGAGGTAAGGGATTTCTTATCTTACTTTCATTTCCGTGAGATTTCCATTGTTCGCCACTTATTTATTGCATGTGGTGTATCATGTACTGTAGTTTGATATATATTATAATTATTATATTTATATTCATGGTATTATGTGATTTATTTGGTGTCTTTCAACTTTTGTTCAAATGACTCAGTTGATTACAACATGGTAAGGAGTTTCATCTCACTTTTTATTCCCATGAGATTCATGCTATATTTTCCACTATTTACTTTTGTGTGGTGTATGTAATGCTCATGATTTTACTATTTGTGTAATATAATTTCATTTATGAGTATTTACATCTTCATTTTATGATCCTTATTTCATGTGGTGTATGTTTTTTAAGTTACCAAATCGGTAAGGGAATCTTTCACCCTCCTCTTTAAAAAGACTTATTTTTTGTTATGTCTTTTAACATATATATTATTATGTTGGGATATATTATTTTATATCCTTATTGATGTAAACTTTATGTACAAGTGATTAAATACCCTTTTTATCTCATCATCTCATTTTATGAATTTTAAAGTGACGTTGTTAAGCTGTCAAATTTTTACAAGGGAACTTCTTAACCAAATTTCAATTCTTTGGGTTCAACTTGTACTTCTTGAATATGTCGTCCTATGAATATGTGTGAACGACATATAATTGTTTGACACTTAATATCCACTTATATTGGGTTTATTTATATTTTTGACACATAATTATGTGATTTATTTATCCTTAATTTAAGGATACCATCTTTATAAGGGATTTCATCTCAGTTTACATTTCCACTGAGACTTCAATGTTGTTATGCACTAATTCACTCTTATATGGTATATATACTATTCTTTGACATATTTTATAATGTATCCCTTATTCTCATGATATTATAAAGTTATGATTAAATATTATTCCTCAATTATTTGTATTCAAGAGTCTCTAATTTTGTTAAAAACTCTTTAACTAAAATATCATTTTAAATGTTATAACGATTTATTATTCTAGATCTTTATATTTAATGTCCATGTTTTAAAAATGGTTTTTAGTATTTATTTATATGTACATTAATGTTTTAAAATTATAATTCCATTAAAATCTTCAAAGTGGTATGGGACACTTTTATTCAAAAATCTCTTTTTAAATGGTTTATGAAAATAGATTGATTATTTGAATATCTTGAAATTACTTCTTGTGATTTCAAATGAGATTTTATTAGTGAAATTTTTATATTTGCAATATTTTATGTGTTATTATGGTACTTGGACATTTTAAAGGTGGTTACGTGATAAACCATATGATGGGTGGTGTCATGATAAACCAGGATGGGTGGTTACGTTATAACCTCCAATGCATTGGGTATGGAAGTCGGACGTATGGCTATTCCATTTAGTGATGTGTGTGGAAGTCAACCGTACGGTTATTCCACTTATGAATGTTTATGTCCCAAGTTACCTTTATATGTTATGTGTTCTTTATATGGGTCTTATGGTAATATTTTTGTTACAAAAGGGTAATTAATGATCTTTTATTCAGTGAAAAGTATTTACTACTTCTTAAAGGAAAAAAGTATTACTTATGATAAAGTATTCATGGTTTACTTGATGTTTTGAAAAACTAATAGTTTTCCTTCATTGTGTATCCATTATTGATATTTTCATGATCATCCCAAGTTTTTGAAATGTTTTTCACAGGACATAAAGTGGAGTAGGGTCAAGGATGGGATCAAGGAAATGTCATGCTGTCTAAAACATGGAACTAGACATGAATATTTTTTTCAAGAGTTTTTATTTTATGGAAACTGAGTAGAAGTGTATACCTTGTAATTTTTGAGATGTAATTTAATATTTATGGCCTAATTATATAAAACTCTAAACCTGAAAAGATCCTCAATGTCAATTATTCATTTAATTCAACATTATGTAATGTTTAAGGACGGGTCCTTACAGGTTCATCCAACAATCTCAAGTAACCCTATGGTAGTTCTCAAAGCCTAACCCCTCTGGATCAATTTACAAAAAGAATATAATGAAGACTCTCTGAGGAAGAACTCATCGTCAATTCCCCCTATTTTATCATAATATAAAAGACTCTCTAAGGAATCACTCATCTTTAATTCACCCTATAGTCTTTTAATGGTAAACTAAAAACACTATGAGTAAGCACTCAACGTCAATTCCTAATGTGGTTTGGTAACGTATCTATAAACACTCTGAGGGAGCACTCAACATCAATCCCCCTATGGTCTCGCAGCATGATAAATTATAACAGACACTCTGGGAAAGCCCTTAACGTCAATTTCCCCTATGGTCTCACTACACCAGGTTCTCACAGCCCCGTGTAAATAAATCAAACACAAACAATAATTAGCAGCAAAAGTAAACATCAAAGTACTACTTGTATAATTATCTACAAGGCATGGCACAACCTATCAGATAGAATCACTCCATCATCACAATACTAGGCATGGAAAAAAATATCCTAGCTGGAAAAGCTAGACCAAACAATCAAAATCAAAAATCATGGGAAAACACATCCATAGCATGGAAAATAACCCTATTCACAATCATAAACTCTATTCTCAAGAACACAACACATAGTAGGAAAAACAGGGTTTAAAACCTTGAACATGAAATACCCCAAACAAGGGTATTGGGTACTTTTTCACATGTAACTCAAAGACTAACTACAAAAAGGCACAAACGACCTACATCGGTGTTGTACGGACGATATATGTGAACCTTGGGCCTTGAATTACCCTAGAACGTTGTAGATCTAGAAAAATACTAAAAATGTTCAATAGAGGATATCTTATAAAAGAGAATAAATTAGTAAATGAGGCTCTAGAAGAAGGAAGAGCTTACTGTGGTGATTCCAACGCAATCAATAGCGGTCGAATCGAAGTACAGACAACGAGTTGGGGACTCAGCAAAGATCTAGTGGTCTCATTCGCTCCTGGATGAGATAGGTTGAGAAGAATATCGTTTTTTACATTAGACATGACTCTGGTCCATTTAATGAAATAAAAAAGAAAGTACACTGAATGCTTTTTTAAAAGTACATGGTGTGTACATTCCATTATCAGGCCCCGCTTTAGGTGGCCTCCAGGTCACCCCACACGGCCATGTACTCTGTCGTTACATGGCTAGTACATGGACACCCATAGAAATCGAGTACATGGTGTATAATTATATGTACACAATGTGTAATCATGAAATTTCTAGAAACTCACATTTTTCTCAAAAACATCTAGAAAAGAAAAACATACCTAAAAAGAATATCCTGGTTCTTACATCTATCTAGTGAAAGGATCATTGTACATCCTCATATAAATTTAAAACTCTATAATATCATGATTTTTGACCACATATATTATTATGAAATAAACATTTCATATTTAAAGTTATATAAATTATTAAAAAAACTACTTACCATATGTCATTGATACGTACTGAATGTACGACTACAAGCCGGATACATCACCTCTTTCCTCCACTGATTCTTCTAACCTAATGATGCTCTCCTTTAAAAAGTATCTCCCATTCAATATGAACATAATACATCCCAAACATAAAATTATATGTAATCAGGTCAGTGGGCATAGAAAGACTAATCAAAATATGTGACTCCCACTTTTTGCATGGCTGTCCTCCTCATATTGTGAAAAAACTGATGGTAACACTCATGCATACAGATCTCTCATGCCTCCCAAATAGAGTCATACATAATATCATGAACACGATACCCTAAACCCTATAAATAATTTAAAATATCAAGTTAGTAATTAAATAAATTTCAAAATAATATTTATTCATTTACGTACAATCCAATGATCAAACATGTGATGATAAACATCAATGGGAATCTGATCCCATGTCACCCATTCGCCATAAAAATAATATTTCAATATAGAACTCCCTTATCTAATAACTTATTCCAAAGTATGTGGAAAATAGAAAAAATAATCAAACAATTGGTATGTAAATAAATTAATGAAAATTAAAAAACTAACTAAAATACACAACTAAAAATACCTCTCCATGCATGGATCAAACTCAATATGTGGACGTCACCCCGGGAGGGTGTTAGGAATCATCAATCTTGCATGACAATGATCCATTTGAGTCATCGCAAAAATACTAGAAGTCTAAGTTTCAGATGATGAAACATTAAGCTTGTCACCAGGTAGATCATCCTCCTCCAACTCAAGAAATAGATCTGATAAATGTTCATCATCCATATGAAACATGAAATTATTTTTGTTAGAAACTAGTTGAAAACAAATATTATATATAGATATATATTATATATGATTATAACTATCATTTAACTATCTTAGATCTCATATATATCCTCATCTTTGTATATGACGGTGTTAGTATTTTCATATTCATCATCAGTATCATGAATCACTATAGGTGTTTCAACTTCATCATGTCTTTATATTTCAAATTCATTTTCTACATCAATAACATAATCATTACCATCTACCCATAACTAGGGGTTTAATCATCAATATTCATGTCTCTTTCTGGAAAAATGTATTTGGAGTAGTCTCTTGAAAATTTTCAATTCATGTCACTTCAATAGAACCACATTCACTTTGGATAAACAAATTTTCCTGAGATTTCAATTTTATTATGCCTCGCAATCAATTAACTCTCTTATGGAATTAGAATAATCTAATTGTTGTCAATAGATCCGTAAGAGTATTGTTCTGATAGATAACTCTTCTATATAGTTTATTAATATCTAAGATCATTAGTTTACCCACATCTATCTGAATGATGGGTCTCATCTCGGGAGGAAGAACCGGTAATATCCAGGAAAGAAATATTAATGATTTAGATAAATCATTTAATGGTAACATACTCAAACCAATACAATGAGTCATCAATAATCCTGTTATACAGAAAAAAGTCACTAGACTACCTATTTCTGACGAATTATATAGTTCTCTTTCACGAACAGTCAGTTAACAGCTGACCTCTATACCACTGAGCTACTAAGGAAAAACGGGAGATTGGATCTAATAGATTGAATTCCTCAACCCAACCCATATGACTCTTCCTTATTAACTCCCAGAATTTTTTTGTCAGTTTCCTCATTATTGAGTAGAACCACTACTGGTCAACCTCCTACAAGAAACTTGGCTTCACTTGTTAATGAAACTTCATTAAACTGGCCACAATGCCCTTATCCCAAGTAAATTATGTGATAGCTCATGATTAACCACTGAGGTCTATCAAAGATCATCAATTCCTCATAAGGGTTTCTCACACAACCAACTACAAAAAAATCATGCTTCCAAAAAATAACCAATATAAAATAAGACTCGCAAGCCCCAAATTCATTCAATCATAATCAACCATTTCTGATTGGTCCTTTATTGTGATCCTTCTACTTGGAAGGACAAATTTAAATTGAACTAACATGACGCACCCCACCTAGGAGTGTTCTAGACATCAAGAAGAAGCTCAAATGCACCAATTAAGAACCAACTTAAATGAATGAGTTTCATTTCTTGAACCATGATCACCACATCATATCTCTTAGCATGAAATCCAAAATTAAACTGACGAGTGTGTCAAAACACCCGTGTCCCAGAAAGTCCTCCTGAGCAGTGGGATGAACTTGGTTCTATAACACTTAGGTTACACTACTCTAGAGATAACCATATAACTTACACAATTTCTAAAAGCTAAATGATTAAAATTGAACTCAACGTATCATTTTAACATTTAACACTCGATAGGTACCACGCATATCAATATATACTACCCTAAGTTTGAAAGAGAAAATGGCACATCCTGGGTACTATTAATAGGATGCCCCCCTTGTGCATCCTATTACTAGATGTCTCATCAGAAACTAGCTAAAAATCACATCATCTACACAACCATTTACATGGATGAAGGCGTACCAAGTCACCCATCACTTAAGGAAAGAGAGGTTCACGCAACCTCCTAAGTAACTAACCAAGCCTGAGGCATGTCAAACCTTATGAACCAATCATTCCTCACTGATCATTCCCATATCAAGGGTCAAGATATAATGATCACCAATCTAAACAAGGGTTTCTCTTAAAACCAAAAGTCCTACTATGGACAACGGAACCCGAATGGCTCCCACATCAAAATGCTCACAGTGGAAGATAATCATCTCAATCTTTAATAGTGATACCTACTATGGGCTAGCCCCTTATGAAGAATACACATAAACCTTATCCCTTGGTCATGAAAAATAGATTCACTAGACTCAAGATCCCATTTTAATTTAATACATTTTTAAAAATAAACAGCCTACGGATGATCGCTCACGTCTTCATTCTATGGCATATTGTTAAAACATTTAAAACTACCCTTCCACGAGGGTTCAAAAAAAGGACACCACTTCATGTTCCAATTCAAAACCATTACATTAATTCACTTCAAACTTTAATATTTGAAGAAATTAAAACAAAACCCCAAGTAACATTTTACAAACAATGAACTTGGTTTTAATCAACACCCTATGGGAAAAATAGGATAATTATAACAAACTCCATCTTCAAACATTTATCATTGAAATGAATTCCATCATAAACATGAAATTTAACATCAAAATTCCTTTTAACCAAAAAGGATACCTCCAAGGGTCCCATTTATTCAGCACAGGTTCTTCAAAAGAAACCCCATAATATATTTTTATCCATAGAAAGAAAAAACACCATAATAGTTTATCATATAACACCATGCATAAACTGACCTACTTTTGTCTAGTTGATAATTTTAAATGTTTACCTACCATCAAAAGTCAAAACTTAACATCTTTTTTTATCATAACCACTCCTGAATATACCACGGTTATGTAAAGGATCAGTCATATGGGTGGCCATATACCAATCCATAAGGCGCCCACACACTTTACGGTTGGCATTTCGCTCCCATTAATCAAAAACATTCCACTTCACTATTTAAATTTAGAAGCCTTTTTCATTTAAAAAATGTCACTTGAAATATGTAAAGCTCGAAGCTCAAAAATATAGTACAGTTCAAAACCCTCCTAAAACCAAATCAAACCCACGGCCTACTCTTGAAGCTGGGACTATTTATAGAACAATCACCAAACCAGTAGAAACTGTGCTTCTTAGCCACTCAAAAGTTGGTTCTGGTTCAAGTATCAATCCTTCATTTACAGTTTCCATTACATTTCATTTTACATCCACTTTTTCAAATGATTTAGCCAATGGCCCACTAAATTCTAATCCCTAAAGGCCCATAACACCTCATAAACCAAAGTTTGGTGACCATATATTCCATACATATCATATTCATTTTTACCACTTGCATTCAATTTGTGTGTCATTTACCAATTCATAAGGGCTCATACTCCTTATGATTTGAAAGATAATGTCACTCCTTTATCCACTGCACCAAAACTAACATAATAGTAGGCACAACTGTCACATCAACTATCACAACAGCATGCAATATCTAATTAATCCAAGATGGCATGTCATAATGCATGGAATTTGATTATAACAAGTGTTTATATGATGTATGATATGTAATACACTCATATAATTGGTTTTTAACAGAAATAGAACCCACAATTGCATCAATACTAGTAGCATAAATCAATAGTGTCACCCAACGGTGAAATCAAAACAATTGTAACCATCAAAAACTTGAAGAATAGAAATTCATTTGAGGAAATTTGGATTTTCCCTATATGTGGGTTTTCTACTCTTGGACATAGTTTATTACCAAACTCCATTTTCTTTATATCCCTATCTATTTTTTTGAAATAGTAAGGTAGAAAGGGAAATACCCCTCTGATACCACTTTGTAATGTCCCGGACTCGGATTCCACCCTATGGTGCCTCGAGCCTAGTGGTCCACATGGACACAAGAGCATCTCCCCAAATTCTAGAGGCTTCCGACTAGAATCAAGGGCCTAGGTGAGTCATTGGGGATACTATGACCTCATTAACAGAGTATTGCATTAGAATTCAAACATACAATAAATAGTGGAAGAAAAATAAATAGAAGACAACTGAAAATATGACAAGAAAGGAATACATATCAATAATCAGAAGAGTTATATAAAAAATTATGCAGATGATACATGTATATATAAAGTTTCCAAAATAATACATGGGAATTTAATACAGTACAAGTTTCCCAAAAAAGAAGAAATACTAAAAGTGCTCGTAGCATCGGAAGCCTAAGCTTAGTCCTTTCCTCCCCTAATCCAAAGCCACAATCAACAACCTATACCAGGGTACTTTCTCTTATCATCACCTATAATAATATAATCTATTTGGCTCCCCTAAGAGTCCCAAATAGGGTGTGAGATAAACATACCATTAGGAAATCCCCTAGCTCTATATAGTTCTAACAAAAATTCTACAAAAGTGCTAGAAAGTGTAAACGAAGCAGTAAAGTAAAGTTAATTCCCAGGTAAAATGTCTACTAAAATAAGGAATAATAAACAACTCCTTAAGGATACCTACAACAAAGTTAGATCCTAACAAGGTAGCTATAACAAGTAAATAAGTAACACGTCCATGTCGTACATCCATTCATAACAAAAAAACCACAGGTACATTGTATAAAGAAGTAATAAATTCCACGACCATGTCATATAGTGAAAAGAAGAATCCCATGTCCATGCCACATAGTGAAAAGTAGGATCCCATGGCCACGCTGTATAGTGAAATGAAAAATTCCACGACCACGTCATATAGTGAAAATAAGACCCCAAGGGCCGGATCCAAGGTTTCACATACCAGGGGATCCATGTAATAAATCTAGAACATGAAGGGATGAATACAAGGAGTGTGTCTAATGAATCCCCTTGATTCCCTTGGTTATCCCGATAGAAACTCGGTTAGGCACTGGTTAGGGTCCTAAGAGCATGGTAATGGCATTTCGTACATGATCCCAAGAAAGCAGGATCCATGGTATAGTAAGGCCTGAGGCATCCCACGAAATCAAGACCCAAGGGGAAGAGTCAACCCAAGGCATCCACTACCATGTTACAAATCCTTGAAGATCAGTCCATGGCATATATCAAACCATTCATACAATTCAAACAATTTAAAAATTTAAAACCATGTGAGTATACCCACTCACATAAACAAAAATAATACATGAGTATACCCACTCATGAAAACCATTTATCAATTACAAATCATTTGGGAATACCCTACCATATAATCCATTTAATATTCCATTTACATTTCATATAGGTATACCCACCCATATTATCCATTAAAAATTTCACGTGAGCATACCCTCTCACATATCCCCATTTCCCAACTCAACCCTTGGGTAATTAAACAATTACCAACAAGTATACTAACGTGTTCACCCATTTCCATTTAAGTCAAACTATCAAAATAGGTATGGAATCACAATATATCACTAAGAAGGGAAACATTACATATCTTAAGTATATATTCAAAACCATTAAGTCATCTAAGGGCTTCCTATAACTAGTAAAACACATGCACGCACCCCTTGGATGGTTTAGCTAGGCATACACATATTAATTCCTTAAGGTGCACCCTTTGGGTGACCTTGAATCTAGAAACGGGTGCCAACTCACCTAAAAAGATCCTATGGGAATCCTCACTAGGTCCATCTATAGATACTTCAAGAAAATCGCTCAAAAATAAGGCCTTGCTAAAAAGTCTGATGGGTGGTGAAAAGGTTGAATGCCCTAAAAGCACCCAAAAATCCAAAAAAAATATAGACCACCTACCTAGCCTCTGTAGTAGATAGCTCATCCATTATCAAGTCCTAATTCATCCTAGTTTTGATGAAATCTAGAGAATGTATGAAGAACATAAAATTTGGGCATATGAGCCTAAAACAAAATAGAATCACCATTGATACGTAGAATCAAGAACAACTAAAAAGGAATCGATTATTTACCGATGTGGTTCCAACAGGACCAATAGCGTAAGAATTGGAGTCTGGATAGTTTCTAAACCTGAAAACCCATTTTAGATGGTTTAGGCTCTCAAAAACTTGAGAAACCTTCTGTGTGTTAAACTAATAATAGTCCACTTCCTCATTTTTTTTAAAAACCCCAACAGGCAAGTACACGACGTGTACATTCCAATTTTATTTTTCTGAACCAGAGATTTTACACAATGTGATAGGACAATACTTGACGTGTAGGCCAAGTACATGACGTGTAGGCCAAGTACACAGCGTGTAGGCCAAGTACATGATGTGTACCTGGTCTGTAGCCAGCCTTCAGCCTTTTTCTCCCATTATTTTTCAAAAACATCCCTACCGGCCCGCAGCCCGGTATAGGATCTAAGCCAAAAGGTAAAGTAAACACATTTAACCCAAAAAATAAAAAATATGTACCTCAAGAAAAAAAACTAAATATCCTACACACTATATATTCATAGTGTCTAAGCCTATTGTGGAATGTTTTCATAGGCATATATTTCTTCTTCTACCTCAATTAATGATATCTAAAATGAAGTTCAATCTTGTCAAAGTATTTATGTCAACATAGTTGATTAGAGAAGTCATCAATACAAGGAAATTGATACTTATTATTTATTGTGATCTTGTTCAGTTCCCAATAATCAATACAGAGTTGCATCGATCCATATGTATTATTAAAAAAATAACAAATGCACCTGAAGGTGACGCACTTGGATAAATAAATCCATTATCAATATTCACTTTGAGATGTTGATTTAATTATTGAAACTCAATCAGGACCATTCTATAAGGAGTCTTTGAAATAGGTGTATCACTAGGTATGAGTTCTATTAAGAACTCAACTACACTATTCGATGTAATTCTATGAAAAAATTCAGAAAATACATCAAAAAACACCTACACAATAGGAATATCATCAATTTTTAGTTTATCCCCATATATTTGAGATAAAGATCCCTTTTGAATGGGAATCATGACTCATATAAAGAATTGGATTTCCATCAGAAGTTCAAATTTGTCATCACACTAATATAAGATCATATGTTGGTTCAAATTATCAAACATGACATACCTTCTTCAAAAAATTGGTGTGGTATTCTTGTAGAGAAATTCAATTTAAGACTAATATAACATCAAATTTAACCAGAGGGAAAATAATGATATTTGTAGGAAGTACATTCTCATAAACATTAACTGGAAAAGAATCATAGACTTTATATGTGATCATCGTACAACTAGGGATTTTAATTACTAATTCAACATTAAATTATTGGGGTGGAATTCTTATACCCTTATAAAGTTATTCAGATATAAAAGAGTGGTCTGGTCGAGATTCAAATAAAACATTAGCAGTTCTAGAGCATATGGTAAGTGTACCTTTTCACCATTTCGTTATCATACACCTCATAAAAATAGTGACCCCATTAGATTTAACTTTTTCTATAGTCTTAATAGGTTACTGATGTTGATCATCATCATTAACCTTCATATATGAGTATTAGTTAACATAATTCTCATACTTCTTACATTTGAAGCACTAGAGTGTGGGTGGTGCATTATATTGATATTTCTCTCTATTTACATAATTAGTTATATTATTCTCATAACATTGGAATTTTATTACATAATGAACTTCTTTTCCAAACTTTAAATATTTAAAAATCCCCTTTCGACAACTTACTCCATGTTTCCTTCCACACTTTGAGCATAAAAAAATATCAATCTTCTTCTCTCCATGTTTTTTATAATTTATATTGATTTCCATCTTTATTTCCTTTTCAAAACCATTATATTTATGGGTAAATACAATATCTATTTCTATATTGATAGAACATTGAATGATTTTTTCATATCTATGGAAGACCCTTATGGATAAATTCCTTTGGAGACTTAGTTTTAAGCAATTGAAAAAATAATAAATAATACTTTCAAGTTGGATAACTGATTGACTGACTGAATGGCCCGAAGGCCTCAATTTTTATTTATTTTTGGATAAACCCCATTTTAAGGGGAAAGGGGTAAACCACACATGAATTCAAATAAATGGATACATAACATAAACTAGTCCCAAAACAAGACTACTATATGGATCAACGATGTATTGCCACTCGAAATCAAGATATTGGGATGAAACTTTTATATCGATTCATAACCTTTAGATTAAAATCCATATCTCTTTGAACCCCCTTTACTTGTAGGGGTACGTCATGGAAACCTGCACTCCAAGATCTACTACAAAACATCATCTTTATATTTCTGTATTTTATATTAAAATCGTTGTTTCCAACTGTTAACTATTTCGTTTTTCATGAGAATTTCAGTTTGATAGTTCTAATACTTGTACATTGATCATGTTTACCTAATATATTGAATTTTATTTATCATATAAATATCATATAGATTCATTATATACATATTTATAGTCATCTATAAAATATAGATAATTAATAATGAATTGCATTGTTTATGGAGGTGGAAAGGTTGTACGTACGCATAATCATTGATTTCATTTTTAGACTGATGGAAAGAAAGAAATGTAAATAATAATTCACATTTAAAAATTTATTATTAGACCATATAAATCATATATATTCCTGAAATCCATCCATGTTAAATGTAAATGAAAAACAAATTACATCGCTTCATAGAGGTGGTGGTCCATATGTATGCATGAGTGGCATTAACTTTTTCTAAAGGACTGGAAGGAAAGAATGTGGATGATATATTATAATTATATAACTATATTTGTTTTATAAATATAATATATAAACATTAAATCCATAATTATATCTATCTTTGAAAGGTGGTGATAGAAAATGAATTACATCAGTTCGTGAGCCGATAGTCCACCATACACATGATTGATGGTTTAATTTCCAATTTGATGAAAGAGGTTATGAATATAGGTTAAGAAATTAACATAATAGCATATAATTATATATAATATAATTTTTTTATTATTTAAACATGGTTCAATAATCTATTAAATAGGTATATTAGAAATAAAATAAAAACGCATGGTTAAGAACTATACCTCGTCTTCAGAAAACCTCTTTAGGTTTATACCTAAAGCCTTTCTTGGGTGATTTTATGATCAAAACATTGAATATAGTTCATGGGGGTGCATTTAATAAATTTATTTTTTTAGTTATTATTAGAATCAAATCACCCATGAAGTGTGGATAGGAGAGGAGATGGGCTTTCCCTTTGTAAGTTGGGGAGTGGACTCACTTGTGTGTTTTTAGAAGAATAAATATATCAATGTATTAGTCACACCATAGGGATCCAAAATGGACCATTACCAAATATTATATTATATATGGTCATTACATTGACAAATAATAGAATTTATTCAAGTTTCTAGTTTAGTTTAACCCTTCTCTATTTAGTTTACCACCCCTCGTAAAACTGTTATAGCCTTAATCATGGTAGTAATTTTTTTTATAATTAATTATAAAATAAATTAAGTTGAACTTATTAAATAATATTAATTATTATAATTCAAAATATTTAATTTATTTTAACAAGTTCAATTCATATATGTGTTATAATTTGCTTTAAAATTAAGATCCTAACGAGATGAAAAGCAGTTTTCCAAAAAAATCTTAAGTATAAAACGTTTTATATAAAAATTAAACATAAAATTAATTACAATAAAAAAAATTGTATTAATAATAATATAATTGAGATAATTTTACATTTAAAACCATTTTTTAAAAAAATGAACTTTTTAAATGCTTTAAATGAAAAGACGATTTTTAATAATAATTGGTATTCTTAACTATTCATTGAAAAATTAATCTTTTTAGAAAATTCTCAAAAATTCACTCTAAGATAATTTTTAAGTGTTTATTTCAAAAATAAATATAAATTTTTCATAAAAAATTTATAAAATTGGGGGAAATTATATTTTTTTCTCACAAAAAGTAATAAAATCAATTTTAAGGAAAATAATTTTTTTTAAAAGCATATAAAATATATTTTATTTATCTAAAACATTTATATATATATATTCAAAAAAATATATTAATACAACCAATTTAATTACTATGTTATAATTTTATAATATATTATGGTTCAATTAGATTTGGGGTTATGTGTATCGTAATCTATCGAAGAAATTAAAGTTATTTTATATCTTAAAATCTCAAGGTCTTATATATTGGATATAAAAAAATTAAAATAATATGTACATGAATGTAATATTTTAGATAATATGGTGAGATTTTAAAACCCATTAAAAATATTCAGTATTATATTACTTCTAAATATAATTCATTTTAAAAGGTAAATTATTCAAATCAGTATATTCATGCCAAAGATGAGTGCTCGTGGATTATCTTATGTAAGGCAAGAAGAATATGGGTGACTATAATTAGATTATGTTCATATATCCGGAATGATTTTTGGGTTACAAAAAGCTAAGAACCTCTAAATTCTATAATACCAAAGGAATATAAGGGATATAATATATATCATGTATTTTTTCTATGATTTTTTCACTTAACAAAACAAGAGTTATATATGATATGATTGAAATGATGGTTTGCCTAAAAAGAAAATAAATATTATAAATCTTGAATTGAACTAAATATTCATTAAAATACTGATATTTTCCCACGAATGGATATTATTTAATTAAATGGGAAATCATTTTAGTGGGATAAAAATTAATAAAATTCATTATTAAATTATGGTATAACATAATACTCATATGAAAAAAACTTATGTTCCTAATAAAATGAAATAGTAATCATAGAAATTTACTTTTAATTTAATTCATTAAAATAATATTAATGAAAGAAACTTCTTAAACTGGTATTGGAAGTTAAGAATAATTCTTAAGTAAGAAGAAAATTTTAATTTGTTAGAGAAATCTCTTCCTATATAGCTGACTAGTGAAGATGTTCAACAAGAGGAAATAGATACTTACGAGATGCATAATATTTTTTTAATGGTTTCCAAAGATATTTTTATATAAAAACTTTTAATGGAACTTCATTATCCTCTTATGCACTCAATATGATTGGGTATGTCCCAAACATAGAGAAATTAGGGTCTCATTTAAGGATATATCTGGCTATAAACATAATTATACAATCATTATCAAAAAGGTTCTATAAATTAATTATAAATTATAATATAAACTATTTTAATAAAATTTTATCCAATCTTCTTAATATGTTGAGGATATTTGAGAAAGAAATTGGAGTTCTAGGATTTGGTTTTGAGATAAAAGTATAAAAAGGTAAAAGTTTAATCTATTATAGGAGTATTAGAGGATCTAATAGTCATATTGAGTTATATAAATATAATAGAGGTGTCAAGAAGAGGGAGAAATTTTTCAATTATCTAAATCTTGGAAATTGGAGATAAAATTTCCTAGAATACCTAAAATGATTTAATAAAATCCATGGATATTCCATGTCAAGTATTAATGTTATATAAATCAATTATCTTATCTTGAAGTGTAGATAATACCAATTTTATATTATAATATTGTTGTAAATATTTTTTGAAGTTAGAAACTGATGAAGAGTGGATGGATAGGTCTTAAATTTTTTATTCAATTAAAGAACCAATGGGTCTTTATATCAAGTAAGAGGATGGAAGTGATTACATAATATATTTAATAATGATTCATTTACATTCTATCACATTATCATTTTTTATGAAAATGTATTTATTATAAACCAATATTAGTTTTAAATAAAATGAGATTTTTCATTTTGATACACATGGTTTATTATAGTTCCGATTCTATAACATGTTTGAAAAAAAGATATGAATAACAATGTTTTATTTAGGATAAAATTATTTATACAAGTTATTTTTTAAAATGTGTGGTAAATAGATCCCACCACCAAATAGTAGCATATTTTATAGAATAATTATTCTCAAAATATTAATATAAACATATATAAAATTCTATATGATATACAGTTGTTTATTTTCTATTTTTTTAAAATTCTCCCTAAAGGAAATAATTTTTATTTCCAAACACGAAAGATTTTTTTCCTTTGAAATTTTATTTAGAGAAAATAATGTTTCTTAGAGGAAAATAGAAGAGTTATTGTGGTTCTAAAATTTCAATGTGTAATAAAAAAGGATTATTCCAATATAATTTTTATTGAAAGTCTCTTTATATCCTAAAAGGGTTTATTATATGTAAATAAATAAAGATCTTAATGTAAAGATATATATTTAATTATGTTCTAAAATTATCTAAAAGAAAATTTTGAATAAAAAAATTATAAGATAATTATGGACATAGAAATAGTTTTAAGTATTTAAAACAACAAAAGTTATTGACATTGGTTGTTGTGAAGTAATTTTTTTAATATTATAATCAAAAATTTTAAAATAATTATTATGAATATTTATATCACCATTATTAAAACAATATTTCTTTATAGATTTTAACCCATTAAATATCTTTTTCAGAAGAATTTATTTAATCATTATATAGATATGGGTTAGGAATTCTATATTCATGCAATATGATTTATAAAACTTTAAAGTTGCAATATATATAAGGTCTATTTAGTGTTCTATCATTTGGGATATAATTTAATAGAAACTTACGTATGGTTTTATTTTATTTTTAAAGGTATTTTTATAATATAAAAATATATCATTTAACATAAAGGTAACCTCAACTTTATCATTCATTTATTTTGGTTACATATATCATATAAATTGAAATGGTTGTTGAAATATCAAAGTATTAATTAGAGTTATCATTTATTGATGTCCATCATGAAATATTGTAAGTTATGATGAAATGTGAAACTTTTCATGGGTTGGGTTTTATATGGAGATATATAATTCACTAATGAGGTATAAAGAGAGTATTATGTGTTAGATGGCCTACCAAGTGTACCAAATGTAGTATCATACACTATATTTTTGGTATAATAGGGGTGAATATTTTATATTGAATCCCCATTACCTCAGGTTAATATGATACTAAGTATGAGAACCTTTATACTCTGATACATGTATTATTCCATCCGCAAGTTGAATTAATCGGGGGAATTTTATGATAGAAGTTGAAAACTTAATATAGAATACGAAAATCTAGGTAAAATGGGAAAAATAATCACTTGATGTCAAGGGTATTATTTATGTAAGAGTTTAACCAAATTCCTTAAAACTCTAAACCTAAAACATAATTGGTATGTAAGTGATACGATATTTCCATTTTGATGTTATATGTTTTAGATGGCAAAAATTGGGTCACATTTATCAGTATTAAAACTATAAATGTAAAGATGATGTATTTATCACTGGATCTGTGAGTGTAGGATCAATATTTTTATACCCATAATAAAATTTATATTCTTATGTTTTACATAAAATGAAATCAATAATAATTCATAAACATAAGAATTTCCCATAGAAAAATGGGTTGAATAATATTTTCTTATATCATAATCAAGGGTTATTTCAAAAACATTATAAAGAGAAGAAAGAATTAAATGTTTTATGCGTTCATATATAAGTAAATAATAATAAACCTAAAAATATAGTGTTCATTTGGAAAAATATCAGGACAAATGGTAGATAATTGGGTATACATTGAACTTTCAAAATGGTTCTTTAAGGAATCAATTAAACACAATTGGAGGAAAAATAAGTATGGAATTTACCTAGAAAACCAGAGGTAAACCAAAATGGTAATAACAAAAATATTCATTTACATAATGAAATAATTAATGGTAATAAATACTTTAAAAGATAATTACATCAAAGTATTAAGGGATAGAAACATTCCCCTTAATCGGGTTTAATTTTAAAGAAGACATATGAGAAATGAACTTAAGAAATGTATTACCCCATCAAAGGAAGTGAGAATAATCTAGGTATATGTGTAATAGATATATATAAAAATTTAAAATCATTAAATTTCATTAAATAGATATATTAATTGATTTATATAGATAAATTTCATAACCCAAATAAAAAAGGTGGTCCGGTGAGATCCCTTACCTTATGTTCCAGAATTGTTCTACACTTGCAATTAATGTCCTGAATAATAAAATTAAATTCATTATTTACTTAATTAAGAACCTTTCCTATATATATTTTATTTATTATAATTTTATTATGTTCATTTTTAACCCTTTAAATGATATATAAAGATTAATTTCACTTTTATGAGGGAGTTCGTTTCAAGTTTCCATGGTCTGATCACTTGTATATAATTATTGAATTTCTTATAAAATAGGAATACAACTAAAAAAGTTCAATAAAATTATATTAATATACTTTAATAAATTTTCATGGTCCCAAATATCATATTTTTACCAACATAGAGATGATTCACTTAGTAAAAATGTTAACGTTATTCAGTTAGTTCATTTAGGAGGTTTTACATAACATCATGAACTAGTTTTGTTTTATTTAATATTATGTATATAAATTCACTAAAGAACGTGAAATAAGTTATAATGTACTTATTATAATCTTATTTTACCGTAATAAAATTTTTATGACCATACTTAATGGCATTAATGGAAAAAACTCATCATCCATAGAGATGGTGAACCAACATAATGTGGACAATGGTTTAATTTTTTTAGAATATGAGTAGAAAAGAAGAGGATGATCCATTAGAACACTAAAATTATATTATATACATGATAATAGATTTATTATTCCATTTTGTATTAGGTAGGTGAGGATAACGTGAAAGAAGAAATAAATTTAAAAGATGTAGTTTGAGAATATTATCTCTTGAATGTTGTCTCCTTAAAAAACCCCTTAAGGCATGTGGAATTTATATTTTTGGTGAGACCAAACTCCCTACCAATAGTATTTATTCTTTTAAATATATATAGTAAATTGTGAATGTGATTTTGAATTAATGTATTCATATATCAACCATGACTTAAAAATTCATTTATTTTTCTTATAATATTAATTATCATATTTTTTCATATTTAACTATTCACCAAAAATTCAACTATTTTAAAAAAAATATCAAAAATTCACCCTAAAAAAATTTAAATGGGTAAATTCCAAAAAATAATTCCATTTTATGAAAATAATTTTACAAATATTATCAATTTAATTTTTAAATAATATCCACATTTATTTGAAAAATATAAATTTTAATATTAAGATCAATTTTCCAACCCTTGGAAAAAAACATAGGGTCTCATAAAATTATATTATCATTATAATAAAACATATTTCTTATTTATAAATAATTTTTTATTAAAATAAACTTTAATTTAAACCATTATATTTATTATAAAAGTGTAATTAAAACATTTTTGTTTTACAGAAATAAAAACACTTAATTTATCACTGTTAAAATATATATTTACTTGTACCGTGCTATAAATATATTATATTTTCATTTTATAAGACACGTAAATATTATTTTACACTTCTATACATGAGGATACAATTCTAATAGTCAATTTATTGTTCCAAATATTCAGATTACTACTCATAATGATCGTATTAATATTCTAATGGTCAGATTATTATTCCAACGATCAGATAATGGACATATGGGTTCCCTACTTCTTATAAATACCTAATATTCCATTAATTCGTCATTCACTTTTATTTTCTACCAATTTTATATATTTTCATTTTAAAAATTTATATTTCATTTCTAATATTCTTTTTCATTTCTATAATGTTGTTCGTGTGTGTAATTACTCTATAAGATCAAGTATATCCAAATTTTCCTTTTTTTATAATCTTGTTTTCTATTTTTTGTCCCATTAAAATAATTTCAATTATTATGTCCATATTGATTCCATAAATGTAATTTTTAAATTAATATAATAAAATATAGTTTGTTTTATCAAGTTGTGTGTTTGCATTATATTATATTATATTACTAAATATGGAATAATTTTTATTTAGTTGGAAAATTCCATTGATAAAATTTAGGGTCATTACATTCTTCCACCATTAAGAAATTTTTCCCTTGAAATTTCATTATTCATACTATGGTGAAAAAGGTGAGGGTACTTCTACTTCATGGCTTCCTCTAATTCCCATTTCATCTCCTCAAACTTATGGTTTCTCCATAGTAATTTGACTAGGTGAGTCATCTTATTGTAAAGAAATTTATCTCTATCTTACAATATCTTGACTAGTTTCTACTGATAATAGATATCATTTTCCGTTTAAGCCACCTATAAATTTAGTACATGTGAGGGATCTAGTAAGTACTTCCTCAAGAGGCATACTTGGAACATTTCATCTACTTAAGATATGTTTGGTGGGAGTTATAGTATATAGGTAATATATCTAATGAAATCAATAATCTCAAATGGGTTGATGTACATGGGACTTAGATTTCCCTTTTTCACAAATATAATGACTCTATTGCATGGATATATTCATATAAACACATTATCTCTAACTGAAAACTCTAGGTATCATCAACGCTTCTTATTATAGCTCTTCTGTAGACTTTGAGTAATCCTAATGTGCTACGGAGTGGAATTGACCTTTTATATCATTTCCTTAACCATTTCAGGACCCATAATCTAATGTTCTCTAATTTAATTTTAACACACATCTATTCTATATATATTCCCATAAATGGCTTCATATGGATCCATTTGGATTCTTGAGTGGAAACTATTATTATAGAATAACTTGACTAGAGGAAAATGTTGATCACATCCCCTTTTATGTCCATCGAGCATGCTCTCAACATTTATTCAAGTTTCTAGATATCCAATTCATATTGGACATCAATTTAGGGGTTATGAGGTGTATTGAAGTTCATCTCAGTGTTTAGAGAATGTTGGAGTCTCTTCCATAATTTAGATTTAAATATTAGATCTCAATCAGATATAATTGATAATGGTATTACATGTAACCTCACAACTTTTTTGATGTATATCCTTATAATTTTATCAAGTGATAAGTCCTCTCTAATAGAAATTTAATGAGAATTCTTTGTAAGAAGGTCTATTACAACCCATATATAATTATTTCCTCTTGACTTCCTTAAAATTCTAGTAACAAGTTTCAGGGTGATGTTTTCACATTTTTATGTAGGTATGGGTAATGGTTTCTTGATCCATTTGGAGTTTTTCTTTCATTATTCACCTTCTAACATACCAGATACTTTGATTTATATTCTAAAATCACTTTCTATATATTATCCTAACAATAGTGTTCTCAAAGATCTGGATATTTCTTTTCACTCCCTAGGTGGATGGAGAAGGTTGAGATATCTACATCATTTAATATATCCATATTTATATCAGGATTAGATGGAAAATATATTCATGACCAAAATATTATAAATCCTTTATAATAAATTTTTAACTCTGAGTATTTTCATTTTCTTATAGTATCCACCTTCTTTCGAATTTCCACAACATCTCCTTGACCATCCTTTATCTTCTTCAGAATGGATGGTTGATAAATCATTTGAGAAATTAATGATGATGTTTCTTCCTTTTTGATTCCCATGTACATCCTATTCAATTATATAATTATTAGATCCTTCTCAACTCTCATCATTTATATGGTCCTATAATTCTTTCTACTTAGAGAATCTTCCACTTTATTTTCTTTCCCAGGATAATAGTTGATTGAGCAGTCATGGTCCTTGATCATCACTAGCCATCATTGTTGGAAGATATTAAACTCATTTTGTCTGAATATATATTTTTATCCCTTATGATTCATATATATCTAAAAATTATCCCCATAAATATAGTGTCAATAAATATTCAATGCGATGATCACTAAAGACAACTCCAGATCATGAATTAGGTATTTTTTCTCATGAAATTTCAACTTCATTGAGTCTTAGGCTATTGATTTATCATTTTCCATTATAACATATCCCAATAACTTATTTTATGTATCTTTTTTATACCATTAAAAGTTCCCCACTTGTAGGTGTTGTGAGTACTGGTGTAGTGATAAGTCTCTTTTTCAATTCCTTGAAGCTCTCTCTACATTCATTAGTCTGGGAAAACTTTACTCTCTTATAATTCATTTTAGTTAGTGGGATTTAAAATCATGATAAGTTTCTCAAAAATTATTTGTAATACCCATTTAGTCCAAGTAAACTACATATATCTACTATAGATCTGGGTTTGGTTCACTTCTCAATTTCCTTTTTCTTGGAAGGGTCTGCATATAAACCTTTTCTGGTGATAACATTCCCCAGGAATGATACTTCCTCCATCCGAAACTAGATTTTACTATACCTTTCATATACCTTCTCCTATTATAAAATATTTATCATAGTATTCAAATTATCCTCATGATCCTCCTTTATTTCAAAGTATATCAGAATATCATATATAAATACTACCACAAATTTGTTGAGGTAAACTATAAATTCTCTATTAATTATTTCCATAAATATTGTTATACCATTAGGGAGTCTGAAGGGCATCTGTAAGGACCCGATCCTGAGCAACCAGACCCAGCCATTAAAAATGATATGTAAATTTTTTTATTAAATAAAATTAAATAAATACACAACATTAAATAAAATAGAGGATCTTTACCAGCCCAAGTTATGGAGAATTAGAATCCAATATTACATCCAAATATAAATGTACAAATTCTAATAAACATTAAGAAAAGTAATATCAAAGCAGTGTTTCCATATTAAAAATTCATAATAGCACTTCCACTAAACCTTTAAGAATAATTTAAAATATATTGGGTGAGAAAAAAAGGTCCCAGAAAGGGTTTTTAAAACAATACCATTAAGAAATAATTTTTCTTTAAAACATTTCTTTAAAATACATGCTTTAAATGATGACATTAATATTTCTTATAAAATTTCATCATTATTTTCTTGAGAGATTCTTAAATACCTTTTAGGATAAACTTATTCTCAAAATTTCTAAACTTATTTAAGAGTTAAAAACAAAATGGATTATAAAAAATATGCACACACGTGAACAGAAATGCATAAAATTACACCTATAAGTTAGATGATAACTATACTTAATCATTTTATGACATGTCAGGGGTGCGGATAAAAACTTACACATGAAATAATATTTATTAATAATTTCACATAAAATAATGTCATTTATCATTCTACACATAGATGAAAATCATGTAGTGATAGATAAATTTGTAGCCTTTGTTTTATGGTTTGGAAACTAAATGTTAAACCTTATTTTTAGGTGAATCACTATAAAAGTATATATTTAAATATAAAACTTTAAACTGTGTGCACTTGAAAATATAAAATTGGTTCATAAGAGAATGATAATTATCCATGTATATTCCACTAGTTGAATAATCACATGGAATTTTACTTAATAGAATCATTATTATGGAAATGTATAATGCGGGACATCATAAAAAAATTGAGGCCTAGTTTCAAGACCATATATAACCATTTTGACAAGGACGCATGCCAAGACCAAGTTTGTCTCATGAGACCTACCTATGCATCAAAAGGATATTGAGGGACCCACCCATCACATAATAAGTCATATGAATTCCTCATATGTATAATAAAAATATGACCTTAAATCAAAGTGTCTCATACCACTTTGATTTATTTGAATCTTAATCATAGGTGAAATAAGTTCATTAATCAATCCAAAGTGTCACATACCACAGTGAAAAGATTATTTCTTAAACCATATATTATCATAAAATATTCATCTCATACTTAAATTAATTGTCTTTATTTGTATTTCATCAATAAAATGAATAATGAAATAAATGCACATTAAATCAAAAATGCATAAATTGTTTTTTATTATCCAAATAATCTTAAATAAATAGTTTTCGCACATGAAATGATCACTTCTTTCATAATTTCACAAAAAATGATGAGGTTTATCTCATAAAAATGTATAAACATGGTGAATATAAATCTTTAACCACAAGTTTGATGTGAGTTAAATACCAGTTACAATTTTTAAATAATTGGAAAGAATAATTATACTTAAGTTGTTTATACATAAATTCATATGTATGTATGTATGTATGTATGTATGTATGTATGTATGTATGTATAAATATGTATATATATTCTTATATATTTGTTTTTGTATGTAGTTTTCAATCATTAAATCCTTCATAAATTCAAAAAAAAAAGAACCCTCTATATGAACACACCAAAATATTTTTATAAATATATGTAATGTGTTTACATGCATGTAGGAAGACACTTATATTCCCACATACATATATCACCCTTAAAATAAATTTTGAAAAGTAGGTTAACACATAAGTTTTTAGATATAAGACTCATGGAAAATAAACTCTTAACATATACAAATATATATATATATATATATATATTCAGAAAATATTAAGTTTTATATGTGTATATACACATTTATATACACATATATAAAAAATTATTGGTAAAAGATCAAAACATGGTTGTAAAAATAAAAAACATTAATTCCATAGAAATATATTCTTGAAAATATAGAATGCATATCATTTATGAAATTTGGGTTAGAGAAAGAGACATGGTTTTATATATATATATATATATATGTATGTATATAATTATGATTTAAAATGAAAATAATAAAATTCCCTTACTTACTTTAGCTTAGAAGTGGGTTGCAGGTTCCTAGAATTGAGAGACAGAGTGAGATACTTGGAAGAGATAAATTTGAGTGTCCCTTGGAAGTGTAAAGTGAGGTTTTTAAAAAAACAATTTTTCCAACTATTGATTTGAATTGAAAAAAAACTAATCAAACAAAAGTGTTAATTGGGGAAAATTCAACGTGAAAAAGGGTTAATTGACACCATAAAATTATAAATATGGAATGAGGAGGAGGATCTAAATAAGGGATTGTGGTGTTTGATTTATAATAACACCACTTTTAGAAATAAATCAAAATGCTGAGACAAAAAGGATCACGATGAGAAATGAAAGATTGGATCATGGGAAAGAGGGGATGGAGAGGGTCGGACAGCTACAATGTGCAATGGGGACTGGTTTGGCTTCAACAAGGAAGAATAAGATAGAAGAAACAGATGGCTTGGATTAATTCTAGTTTGATCTAAGGGTCAATATTAACCCTAAAAAAAGTAACATAGGGGTTGTGTGACTAAAGAAACGGATTGCTATGATTTAGTTGTGGGTTTGATTGGACGAACTAGATCATGTGGTGTGTTTTAAAAGAAAAAATTGGCTATGATTAGATATTGATTTGATGGAATGTCTAGTCTCAACCATGGGATTTTAAAAGAAATGAATGACCTAGATCAAATCCTGGATTGATTGGATGGATAAGAAAAACACAGTCATGAAATCGCGGTGATGGGGTTCAAATAGTGAATTAGTGTGGACGATCGGGATCTCGTGTGGAAATATCAGATGTATTAGATAGCATACCGCAGAAAATCCCATGTCCCATGTCAAAACCTCACTGGTTTTGGTACTTCCATATAAGGCTCAGTGTGCGGTGTCATATCTCGATGGCACAAACACACACGTAGGAGTACTTACACATGGGACTCCACTCATAGGGGCTTCCCCCACCCTATGATCGTGTCTGACCAAGCCCTAAAAATGGTCATGTACGTGGCTTTCCTCCTCTATTCTTACTTGTTTTCACGAGCCTGCTGCTCGAGCCTCACTGGGTGTGGGGAGATGCCTCCTTACTAGGGTTGATCGGTTCCCCCACTATTGGAAAAAAATCCCTCAAGGTAACATTGCAGCATTTTTGGGTTGGTTTTGTTTGTTGATAATGTAGGTTTACATGGTGATTTGTTGATTTCTAGAGATTTTATTGACATTCCCTGTTGACAAAGAAACATGACAAAGGAATAGAATATTTGGAGCCTGTACAAAAAGAACAGATATAAGGTGGCACCATTTTCTAGTGTTTGCCAAATTTTTGGGGTCCAAAAGTTGGAGTTTGGTGAGCATCGCAAAATATGGATTTCATTTAAGATCTCATCAAAATATGGAAAAGTAATGAGTTTATTGAAGATGGTCTTCTTGATGTGGATTTTTCAAAGACATGAATAAAGATGACGGTGTTCGTCGTGATTACGATGAGCTTCGCGAATGTAAGAGTTGAAGAGCATTACTGTGGCGAAGGGAATTGAGAGTGGAGATTTGCGGATAAGGTATGAAGGAATTGACGGAATGCTCTGCGATTATGATGAACTCTGTGATCTAAAAATTTTTGTGGTTCTTCTCTATATAGAGAGAATTTTGGCAGAAATTTCAGAGCTTCACAATTTGAGAAGACGTGGTGCTGACTTCACGTGGAAGGTTCGAGGGTCAGTGGAATCGCATATAAATAGCCCCTGACCCCCTTGAGAGAAGTAGAGAGTTTTCCAAGAAAAAATTGTTTCTCTCAACTCATGAAGGAGGTTCACAAAGGCAGTGTGCTTTGTGAAAGAAGGATCTTCACGGTGGCTAATTTAGATCTGTGAAAGTGGTGTGTTCCGCATTGGCTCAGTGAGCTTCGTGAAGGAAGTCTCTTTGAGACAGATTGAGCTCCACGACGGCCTAATATTTGCGAAAGCTTGAGCTTTGAGAAGGTCTGGAATCTGCGAAGCAGTGTGCTCTACGAGGCAGCGAGCTCTGCGAAGGTGTGTGCTTTGCAAAGGTATTTCCAAATTGTGTTGCCTAGCGATCAGTGGAAAAGGAATATTCATTAGTGGATGAAGTTGGACTTCAATAGAGAATCTACATATAGTGGAGGATTCATTCATTAGTGATAATGAAGAGACCTACAGGTCTATAAACTATGAGTGGATCCTCTAAAGAAGTAGTAAGCTCACTTCAGTTGAGAGAGTAGTGTGTTCTCAAATTATGAATGATTGTAAACCAGGAGGGATAGTGAGTCCGCTTCGAGCTTGTAAATAGGAGTGCACTTATAGTGGATTTGGTATATCGACACATCGTCGATTTATTCTACTTGGACGTATCCCATTGAGGGTGAACCAAGTAAAATTGTGGTGTCATGTGCATGCTTTAATATTCATTCATACTCTACAATAGGAAGGAGAGAGAGAAGAGGGTTTTTTCTAACAAAAAAACAAGATCAAAAGGGGAAGTTGTTTTAATTTTTCATACCCTGATTCACCCCCCCCCCCCCTCAGGGTATCCAGCCTAGTGGACCTAACACCCACCATATTTGAGGTGTCCCTTAGCCAAGGGATGGAACCCCTTTTTAAAAATTAAAATTTTAAAATAAAATTATATTTTATAACTAAATTTTTTAGACAGAAAAAAAATAATTAAAACACATTATTATTTCTTAAAAGAAATCTATCTTTAAAACCATACCATTCTAAAATACTAAACAATCATGCTTAATATAAATACCCAAGTCATATTACACCATTTTATTGTTTCAAGACATTTAAAACAATTAACATATTTAAGCACATAGAATACTAATGTTTAAAACCTATGTTTTTAATTTAGAACCATAATTTCATTTAACCAAAAATATTATTTTAATACATTTCATCATAGCCAATGGCTTAGAAAAACCAACGGTCATTATTAAACCCAAGGACTACTTATAACGGTCATATTAAACCATATAAATACATGTTCAATGTATTTCAAGGATCAATATAATTTCTTGTTTTAAGAGAATGGTGCTCTACATTCCTTTGACTCTCGGCATTTTTTCTATTTTTCTCACTATTTATTTTTTTATTTTTGTGGATTCAAGGGACAAAGGTTGCTTAATTGGTCTTATTTTGATATTGGGTGGTCCTCAGTTTATTCTATTGGGTCTTGCAATGAGTTTCCTTGAGTAGTTGTAATCCCTTGTATTAATGTAATATCTTGGTGTTTGAATAAAATGTTTCTCTTTCTCTTTAGTGTATTTGAAATAAAACATACCTATTCACATTAATTAATGATTAATAATTATAACAACTAAAATTATTATTATTACATTTACAAATAATTTTGTGCAGTTATATTTTCTCTCCCTTAACAGAATTACATCCTTGCAATTATATTATACTCATTCACTCCCACCAGCACCAACCTTCTAACATAATTCTCGATGTCCCTACAAAATATGTTTTAATTATTATTAATTAATTAACAAAATTTGAATGAATAAAAATAAATTTATACCTTTACCATGTCCACCACCATTGAAAATTTTCTTGGTAAGTTCTTCTAGTCATGTTGACCCCCAAAACATTTTTAAATTATTCAATTTCATTTACCCAAATGCACCTCAAGCAGCTAGGGTTGAACTCATGTGGAAAATAGTAGGTCCTTGAAAGAGTGGCATGGGAGTTGTAAAGTTTAGAGATATCAGAATATACTTGGTTTTGCTATACTATTTGGAAAACTTTTTTTCTAAAAACTAGATATCGTAAAGTCTTCCATATATGATAAAGCTCAGGACTTGAAATAGATAGGTCTCATGGGGGTCACCCACCTCTAAAGCTTCTCATAACATTTATAAGGAAAAATAAGTATCAAATAGGGTGAAACATAGGAATATACCATCACAGTACTTTCCTTTATGTGCATAATATACAAGTTTTGTATGCGATATAAATTATTAGACATGACTCGGTACTTGGGGGAGTCGAAGGACATTTGGGTTGTTTGACACCTGGTAGAGGTGTTTGTAGAACAGACATAGGTTTTTAAAAGGATGGTAAGAATCTGAACCTGATTTGGCTATTATGGTCTCAAGCAACTCATTAGGAAAATATAAGAGGTTAGTTGGTGAACCTTCACCTTTCATTTTAAAATGTACGAAAGGAATTTTATTTAAGAAAATATACTTAAATTAGCAGTTTTATTCTAATTTTCCAAAGTTCACTAGGATGTTCATCTGATACCAACTGTAAGAACCCGAGCCTGAGCAACCGAACTCGGCCCTTACAAATGATATGTAATTTTTTTATTAAAGAAACTTGAATAAATAAACAAAATTTAATAAAATAGAGGATCTTTTATTAGCCTAGGTTCTAGAGAATTAGAATCCAATATTACATCGAAATATAAATATACAAATTCTAATAAACATTAAGCAAAGTAACATCACATCAAAGCTTCCACATTCAAAATTCATCATAGAACTTCCACTAAACCTATAAGAATAATTTAAACTAAATGAGGTGAGTACAAAAATTCCCAGTAAGGGGTATTAAAATAAGACCATTAAGAAATGGTTTTTCTCTAAAACATTTATTTAAAATACATGCTTTAAATAATAACATTAACATTTCCCATAACATGTCATCATTATTTTCTTAAGATATTATGAAATAGCTTTTAGGATAAACTTATTCTCAAAATTTCTAAAATTGTTTAAGAGTTACAAATAAAATGGATTTTTCAAAAATATGTACACACTTAAACCGAAATGCATGAAATTCCACCTATAAGTTAGATGATGACCATACTTAATCATTTTATGACATGTTAGGGGTGAAAATAAAAACTAACAAATTAAATAATATTTATTCATAATTTCACATAAAATAATCTAATTTATCATTCTACACATAGATTCAAATCATGTAGTGATAAATAAATTTTTTGCCTTTGTTTTATGGTTTGAAAAATAAATGTTAAACCTTATTTTTAGATGAATCGCTCTAAAATATATTTTTAAATATAAAACTTTAAATTTTGTGCACTTGAAAATATAAAACTAGTTCATAAGAGAATTATCATTATCCATGGATATTCTACTAGTTGAATAATCACATATAATTTCACTTACTAGAATCATTGTGAGGGAAATTCATAATGTAGGAAATCATAAACATTCTGTCAAGGCCTCGTGCCAAGACCATATATAACCATTTTGTCAAGTCCTAGTGCCAAGACCTTTTTTGCCTCATGAGACCTACTGATACATCGAGAGTCTATAGTGGGCCTCACCCATCACATAATAAGTCTTATGCATTCCTCATATGTCTAATGAAAATATGTCCTTAAATTAAAGTGTCTCATACCACTTTGATTTATTTGAATCTTAATCATAGGTGAAATAATTTCATTAAACAATCAAAAGAGTCACATACCACCTTAAAAAGTTTAGTTATTAATCCATATATTATCATAAAATATTCATCTCATACTTAAATTAATTTTCTTTATTTGTATGTCATCAATAAAAAGAACAACGAAATAAATGCACATTTAATCAAAAATGCATAAATAGTTTTGTCTTCTCAAAATAATATTAAATAAATAGGTTTCACACATGAAATGATCACTTCTTTCATAATTTTACATAAAATGATAAGTTTTATCTCATAAAAATGTATAAACATGGTGAGTATAAATCTTTAAACACAAGTGTGATGTGCATAAAATACCAGTTAAAATTTTTAAATAATTGAGAAATAATAACTATACTTAAGTTATTTATACATAAATTCATATGTATGTATGTATGTATGTATAACTACGTATATATATACTTATATATGTATTTGTTTATGTGGTTTTCAATCATTAAATCCTTCAAAAATTCCAAAACAATAACCCTCCATATGAACACACCAAAAAATTGATAAATATATGTAATGTGTTTACTTTCATGTAGGAATACACTTATATTCACACATACATATATCACCCTTAAAATAAATTTTGAAAACTATGTTAACATGTAAGTTTTTAGATATAAGACTCATGGAAAAGAAACTCTTAACATATACGCATATATATATTCATAAAATATTAAGTTTTATATGTGTATATACGCATGTATATACAAATATATAAATAATTCTTGGTAAAAGATAACAACATGGAGGGAAAAATTTACAAAAAAATCCATAGAAATAGATTCTTTAAAATGGATAATGCATATCATTTATGAAATTTGGGTAAGAGAAATAAACATGGTTATATATATAAATATGATTATGATTTCAAATAAAAATAATAAAATTCCCTTACCAGATTCAGTTTAGTAGTGGGTTGTGGGTTCCTAGAACCAAGAGAGAGAGAGTGAGAGACTTGGTAGAGAGAAATTCGATTGGCCCTTAGAAGTTAAAAGTGTGGTTTTAAAAAAATCAAATTATTGATTCAAATAGAAAAAACTAATCAAAAAAAGTGTCAATTATCCCAAATTCAATGTGCAATAGGGTTAATTGACACCCTAAAATTATAAAAATTAAATGAGGAGGAGGATCCGAGTCATGGACTGTGTTGTTTGGTTTAAAATAACACCACTTTTTGAAATCAATCAAAAGGATGAGACTAAAAGGGTTAGGATGAGAAAGTAAAGATTATATCATGGGAAAGAGGGGATAGAGAGGGTCAAGAAACTACAAGGTGTGATGGGGACTGGCTTGGCTTCATTGATGAAAAATAAAAGAGAAGAAATGGATGGCTCGAATTAATTTTGGTTTGATCCAAGGGTTAAGATTATCCATAAAAATTAATGGAGGGTTTGTACGGCTAAATAAATGGAAGGCATGGATTTAGCCACAGGTTGGATCGGACGGCTCAGATAACATGGCATGTCTTAAAAGAAAAAGAGAAGTTGAGATTAGATCTTGATGTGATCAGACAACTGGTCATGATTGCAAGATTTTAAAAGAAATGGATGACTGAGATCAAATTTAGGCTTGATTGGATTACTAAGAAAAATGTGGCGATGAAATCATGACGATGGGGTTCGAATGGTGAACCGATGTGGACGGTCAGGATCTCGTGCAGCAAGATCAGATAGCTTAGAACACATACTGTAGAAAATTCTGCATCCCACATCAAAACCTCACCAGTTTCAGGACTACCATATAAGGTTATGTGTTTGATGACATCTCCCGATGACACAAACACACATCCAGGAGTCCTTAACATGGGGCTCCACCCACAGGTGCCCATACCACCTCCTGCTTGTGCCTGACCAGACCCTAAAAATGGGATCATGCATAGCTTCCCTCATCTATACTCTCCTGGTTTTGCGATCCTATTGCTCGAGCCTCCCTGGGTGCGGGTATACGGATCCTTTCTAGGGTTGATCAGGTCCCCCAGAATAGTTGAGGTGTCCCTTAACCTAGGGATGGCACCCCTTTTTAAAAAGTACAATTTTAAATTAAAATTATATTTTATAACTAAATTTTTTAGACAAAAAAACAATTAACTAATACACATTACATTTTCTTAAAAAACAAATCTATCATTAAAACCATACAGTTCTAAAATACTAAACACTCATGCTTAATATGAATACTCATTTCATATTAAACCATTGTATTGTTTCAAGAAATTTAAAACAATTAACATATTTAAACATATAGAATACAAATGTTTAATACCTATATTATTAATTTAAAACCATAATTTCATTTTAACTAAAAATATTATTTTAAAACATTTAAGCATACCCAACATCTTAGAAAAACCAACAATAATTTTTAAACCCCAACGGATACTTATAATGGTCATATTAAATCGTATAAATACTCGTTCAAGGTATTCCAAGGATTAAGATCATTTCTTGTTTTAAGAGGATGGTGCTCTACATTCCCTTGACTTTGTGCATTTTTTATATTCATCTCACTATTTAATTTTTTATTTTAGTGTATTCAAGTGATGAATGTTACTTAACTGGTCTTATTGTGATGTTGGGTGGTCTTATATTTATTCCATTGGGTCTTTCAATGAGTTTTCTTGAGTATTTGTAATCCCTTGTATCAATGTAATATCTCAGTATTTGAATAAAATGTTTCTCTTTATCTTTAGTGTATTTGAAATAAAACACACCAATTCGAATTAACACAATAATAATAATGATAATAACTAAAATTTTTATTATTACATTTATAAATAAGTTTAGGGTGTTACATCATCACTATGAACCCATAGTTTCTATACCACCTTCAAAAGGTAGTCTTGGGAATATCTTTCTTATTCACCTTTAATAGATGATATCTTGACCACAGGTCCACCTTATTGAAATACTAGGGCCAACATATTTTATCGAACAAGCTATCAATATATAACGTTATTTTCTTGAGTTTATGATAATCAATGTAGTGGTGCATTAACCCATCCTTATTCTTGATAAATAGGACCAATGCACCCCATGGTGAGTCACTTTGGAATATAAAACTCTTTTTCAAATTATCCTATAACAGCTTCTTCAGTTCTTCCAACTCAATGGTTTCCATTATGTAGGGAGTCTTAGATATGGGTAGATATATAGTTATAATTTAGATTGATAACTCAACTTGTCAATCAATAGGAAGTATTGGAAATTCTTAAATGAATACATCATTATAATCCCTCACAATGGGTATGTCTATAGTCATGATTCTTTCCTTTGTCTTAGTCATTTGGGCTAGATATGCTTTCTCATAAGGCAATAATATCCACACTAGAGATAAATATTCAAAAAATATTTATCCTCCTCCTTACACTTGTACATAATTTGAGTATGACTCAGTATGTGAAGAGTGATCTCTCTCTATCCAGAGATTTGATGTTGGATTTATATTTATAGATCAAATCCATGGATGATATAGCATTAAACTCCACTAAAAGAAGTAGGATAGGATTTTCTTAGAGGTTTGGTTCACAAAAAATGACTAGGGAGGAGTTATATACTTGGGATACAATAATTTATCCATTTTTTATTCTTCCAGATAGATCAGTCCCCATGTTTTAAGATGCTATTTTAATAGTTCTAATAAATATTCATGTTATAAAAGATTATGTAGAAGCAGAATCAAAAAAATATGTTCATTATTCTTTAATGAATAACAAATGTACCTTTCACCACATTATTATCGGGATATGCCTCATAAGTAGTGGTATCGTATTCTCTTATTTATTCTATAGGCCTTGTAGGGTTTTTTTATTATCTCTAACAATATTTTTCTTAGTATATTAGTTTGCATAATTCTTATGTTCCTTCTAGTTGAAACATTATAACATAGGCTAATTGTTGATTTGAACCTTCTTTTCCTGTATAGAATTAGTGGGTTACCTCATCTCTATTAAATATTTATTATCCTAATGCCCCTCTTTTCTTTATTTTATGAATATCCCAGTTCCCTTAAGATATTATTTTAGATTCTTATTTTCACATTTTTGACATATAGAAAGTTGGTTTTTCTTTACTCTATGATAATTATCCATTTATCCTCATTTAAAACTCCATTTTACACTTTTTATATCACACCACACAAGACCAATGAGAGTCACCAATCTCCATATCAACCTTAATGGAACAATAGATAATATATTCATAGTTTTAAAATTCTAAAATCTTTAAATATTTTAATAGAATCAGATTTAACCAACTAAATAAATGTCCCACCTTACTTTCAGTGTTGATGAAAAAACTGGTGGCATACCATGAAAGCCTTGTGAAGTTTTCCTCATACACCCCAATATACACATCTTAATTTTGATTTAGCCTAATAATATCCCCCTCCATTTTAGATAGATTTTTTAGGGAAAATATTTATTAAAAAATATTTTCTTGAAACCTTTCTGTTCAAGGGAACAAATTTCCACTTTGGATTTTGTGTTCTTGATCACTTTTTATAACTAATTGGCTTCCCCATTAGGATAATAGACATATAGCAAGACTTTATCTTTTTAAGAGCATTGGTGTATAGGGAAAATATTCTAGATGGGGTTAAAACATTATTCTATGATGAGGGGATTAGAAGATCTATAAAAGGTGGGAGGCCTTTGTCACATAAAGGACTCAGCCACAACTGTCTCTTTCTTAGGAGAAATAGGGATCTCCACAAGACTCAATTTATTATTCATATCATGAGTCATATGATACATAATTTCCAAGAAGTTACTAGCTACCACTCCTATAAGCTGAGTAATATCATTAGGGAAATAAAAACATTGTCTATCATATTGGTTTTGGGCATGATTCCTATTATTTCCCACTATTAACTAAAATAAAAAAAGGATGATAATACTTAAACTAAAAAATATATAAAAAGGCGAAACTAGAAACACAGAAATAATAACTTATGAATTAAATATAAATACTAACTTATGACTCTCTAGGTTTAAATCTAGGTTATCCATGGTAATGTTTCCTAATAGTTTTTCTGACCTAACAATCTAATCAAGTCTTTCATAATGGTTTGAAAAGAGTTTATGAAATTTTCAAAGCTTATCCCATGGGAGTGTCAAACTAGGTGTGCAGAAAGTTCTCTTTGATGTGTACTAGGTGATGATCAATTTAATACCCAATTTAACATTTTTAGGGTTTTTACCCATTTGTACAACTATGTTAGATCCACATCCACTTGTAGTATCTAGATAGGCATGTAATTTATTAGAAACCACTTGCTCTATACTTCACCAAAATTCCAAGATATTTTCCTATACCTAGACTTATCCAAAAGGTTATCACTAAATTATTTTAGTCCTAATCTCTAAAAATAACTAGCATTTACTCTGATACCAACTATATCCACCGAATCCTTTTACTCATGTTATTATATGATTTTTAACATAAGCATTCAATAAACACAGCCTAAATATCATTAGGCTTAGTTTATTTGAAAGACTCGGTTCATAATATATCAAAAATAAACTAAATCACAATATAGTTATTTTATTATCCTTAATTAGATCCTAAATTCCTTTGATCTAATAAAAATTCATATGATAACCTAGGGAATATAAAAAAAGGGGTATAAATCCTAGTAAGAAAAAAAATAAGATAAAAAGGCATAACATGTGATTCAAATGCCATAAGATGATATCATAAAAGTAAAGCATCATGAATAATTACATGAGATAATAACATAAATAACAATGTATCATAATATCATGGAAACATAGGAAAGTGGTAGCAACAAATATCATGACATGATCATAATTCAAAGCTAACTACCAAGACAATATCACATGGTGGATAGAGTCCCATCATGGATTAGTTTTACTCACTAATACCATACATAACATCTCATGAGACAAAAACATTACCCGATGAATTAGAATACTATTTGGGTGCACCCATAATAACATATACATGATTATGTCTTCCACAAAAGTAAATCAATCATAAGACATAAACATAAGAATCACCCATGGAAAGAAATGGGGTTTATAATCTTGATCATAATCGATGGATATTTCATTAAGATTACAAAGAGATGAAGGAATTAAATATTTTAGACATTATTATCAAATTAAATAATAATAGGTATCAATTATGGTTTTCAATTAGAAAAAACATCATGATAAAGGGTAGAGAATTGGGTATAGAATGAACTATCAAAACAGAGTTTTAAGGAATCAGTTAAAGAAAAAGGAGAAATAATAAGCATGGAATTTTTTTGAAGACCATAGGTAAATAAAATGGTTATAACTAAAATATTAATTTACTTAAAGAAATTATTAATTGTAATACAAATATTAAAATAGTTTTTTATCCAAGTATTAATGGATATAAAAGTTCTCCTTAATTAGGTTTGATTTTAAAGAAGGAATTTGAGAAATGAACTTAGGGAATATAATGTCCCATAAAAGGAAGGTAGAATAAGCTATTTGTATATTCAATAGACATATATAAATAATTTAAAATCATTACATAACATAAAATAGAGATACAAATTAATTTATAGAGATAAATTACATAACCCAAAGAAAAAGGGCGATTTAGATAGATCCCTTACCTTATGTTCCAGAATCGTTATGTACTTACACTTAATATCTTGAATAATTAAAATTAAATTAATTAATTAATTAATGAGAAATTTTTACATTTATATTTAATTTATTATAATTTTATTATGTTCATTTATAATCATTTCAATAATATATAAAGTTTAATTTCTCTTTTTTGTGGGCATTCATTTTATGGTTCCATGGTCGGATGACTTGTATATAATTATGGGAGTTCATTTAAAATGGTAATACTACTACAGAAGTAAAATTAATGATATTAATGAACTTATATAAATATTAATGGTCCCAAATATCCCTTTTTTCCAACATAGGGATTATTTACTTAGTAAAAATGTTGACGTTATGTGTTCAATTCATTTAGGCGGTTTTACTGATCATCACAAACTAGTGTTTTTATATATTTTTTATATATATTCATTAAAGAACATGAAATAAGTTATAATATACTGATTATAACCCTATTTAACTATAATAATATTTTTATGACCATAATTGAAGGTGGTAATGGAAAAAAAACTCATCATCCATAGAGGTGGTGAACCAAAACAATATGGACAATGGTTTCATTTTTTTAGAAGAAGAGGAGAATATCAGATGATAGATGATAGATATTACTTTAGAACTATAAAATTATAGTATATAAATTATAATTTATTTATTATTCCATGTTTGATGAGGGATATGGGGATGATGTAGAAGAAGAAGAAAAATTAAAATATGTAGTTTGATAATATTTTCTCTTGAATGTCATCACCTTGAAAAACTCTTTAAGGAACTTGGAATTAGTCTTTTGGTGAGACTATTATCACTAGGAAATGGGGGAGAGAATTATAAAGGGAATTGGGTATAAATTTTTCAAACTATAAGGCTTATAAGTTGTGAGAAAAAGGGGTTTTGAGGGGTGTAATTTATAAGGGGAGTAGAGGAGTGTTTTTTAATATTATATTCATTATTTTATTAATTTGGATCAAGACTAACAATAATATTTACTCTTGTAAATATATAAATTAAATGCTTCATTTTATTTCTCAATAATGGGTTCTTACAGATTACAAGACTCAAAAGTTAATTATTTAGCTTATAATACAAAATATCAAATTTTGTTCACTATTCATTAAAAATTCAACTATTTAAGAAAAATATCAAAAACTCAACCTTACTATTTTTTCATGTGAATATTACAAAAATTAATTCCATTTATGAATATAATTTTATAAATATGATAAATTTAATTTAGAAAATATATATTTATTTGAAAAATATCAATTTTAATATTATGATGAATTTTTTGACCCTTTAAAAAATTAATTATGGTATAATAAAATTATATTATCATTATAATAAAAAATAATTTTTTATTATTATATAATATACATGTTTTCATGATCCAAAATAATTTTTATCTTGAAATTAATGGCTTTTATTTTTTATTTTATGAAACAGTTAATTGGAAAAAATTTATAGAAATGGCTAAGTCTGGAGATTACTGTGTAACCTTACCATGTGAAGTTCAAGTGACCATTTTACCTTACCACACATTATATGTCAAATTAATAGATAAAAAACTACTTATCATGATTCAAGTGAAAAAAATTATAAGTCATGAACTGACCGTGCATTAAAGATTCAAATTACCGTACGTTGAGAATCACCTTACCTCGTGTACAATAAACCTACTTTGAGATGGATTTGTGCCTAAAGTATACCTAAACACATTAAATAAACTACCTACCACATTAATAGGATAAGTTACCATTCTAATAAAATTGGCTATGTGAAAAAAGGCATATGTGAGAATTAATCTACGTCACAAAATTACCTACTTGGAAATCGGCTACATCGATGAGATCACTTACGTAGAATTAAATTATGGGCTCTAAATCTACATTATACTATGTGAACAACAATATACATCATTCTCATGGAGATTTTTAAATCTAAAATGTATAGTTTTGAAGTATTAAATGAAAATCTAACACATTAATGAAGAATGATTATTCTAAAATGGATACTTTTTAAATGAAGATCATATTTAAGAATAAGAACTGATTATAAGAATTGATGTGTGTGGGGATGAAAACATTTTGGGAATAAAAAATAACCTAAAAAATGATCCTATTAAATAGAGTATAATCTATGATGGTCTGTTTTCTATAATTTTCTGATAAAATTTTTCAAGATTCTTTCAAAGAAAAATCCAAGGAATGCAGACAACTAAAGCTACTCAGATCGACCTGCATCACATTTCCTATCTTTTCAATTCCTTTATCTGTCTATTTTAGCTATTATTTCAAGATTTTTTTTATATTACTCTTTATATTTGTAAAGCATGGTCTCATGTACTAAACTGGTGAGTGGTTGACACTCTCACTCTATTTTCTTCATCTGTATTCCTGTGAAGAAATATGGATGAGGTCATGTGTGACCTATACTCATTTCATCCTATGTATAACTATAAAAGATCCTATATTTCTAGAAATTTATGTATACTATTGTTTTTAAAACTAAATCTAGTTTGTGGATATATTTATTTTATAATAAATTACTCGATAGTGGATGATTTCCAAGTATAGGGGATTAAGTCTTATCTTGAGACTGAACCCCTTGTTTAAATTCGGTTATGTTATTTTAATGTTTTTTTGTTTTAAATTAAAAATTGATTTCTATTTTTAAAACTATAACAAAACATTACTTTCATAGTTAGTATTAATTTGTTTTTATATAAAGTGTTTGATAAAGTAACTTAGTTTTGAATGTTAAAGTATTTAAAATTTATTTTAACTCATCCTTAATCATGCTTCCCAGAAACTATTTGAAAGATCAAATTTATATATATATTTACTATTTTGATTGACTGGGAATTTTTATTAAATTGGGGGATTTAGTTTTAAAAAAAATTCATAAAAATTTTATTAGAAACTATATTCGCCTCCCTCGTGATTTTTCCACTTCGACCAACATTTGGTGTCAGAGAATCTTCCAAAAATATTTTTAACTATGATTTAGTTAGTTTTAAAGATCTTAAATTTCTATCATTTATAAATTTAATTATTTATGTATAAAAATATACAAGAAGGAACTTACACTAATTGGCCTCTTTATTTTAATTGATATAGTTACACTCAATGGAAAATTAAGATAAAAATTAACTTATAAAGTATGAGATTAGAAATCTAGACTATCATTGAAGATAAATATGAAAAACCTCAAGTTTTTAGAGCTTGTTAGAGTGATGAGACTAGAGAATCATATAATTTTAGTTGTAAAGGTATGAGTTCTATGTAACATGATTTAGATGAATATTAATTTAAAATAATATCTTCATGTAACACTGCTTTCTAAATATGGGATACCTTTGTTATATCTCATGAAGGAACAACTAATATTAAATAAATGAATTTAAGCACTTATGATATTAAAAATAATAATTTTAAGATGAATACTGGTGAATCTATATCTGAAATATATCTTAGGTTCAATGAGATTTTCAATATGATGCATGCACTGGGTAAGTAAATTACTAATAAAGATCAAGTCATGAAACTTATATGGTGTTTACCAGAAAGATGGAGAGGAAGATATATATCCATCATGGAATCTTTCAAAATTAGAACATTTCTGGTATAAGTTATAATTGGAAAGATCTTTATGTATGAAGAATAATTATAAGTAAATAAAGAGGAAGTGAATGAACCAAAAAGAAAGTTTGTTTCATTAAATACTACTGACTCAAAACAAAAAGAGAATATCAAATCTAAAAGCTCAAGTGATGAAGAATAACCTACTAACAGTGATAAAAAGATGGCTCACTTGGCCAGACAATTGTAAAAGTTCAACAAGAAGAATAATTTCATTAAGAAACTCAATTATATAGATAATTATGATAAAGTAAATTGGCTACAAGATTGAAGGAAGGATGATTCTTCCAATGAAATAATCTGTTATGAATGTAAAAAAAAGGTACACATCAAAGTATATTGTTCTAATCTCAAGTATAAGAAGAAGTATGAGGATAATAATAAAAATTATAAAAATAATATAAAAGATACTTGGTGTCATTATGAGGATTTTTTTTTGTGATTCAGACTTAAGAAGAGGATAAATAAATGGTAATTCTAATATGTGATTTATTAAAAACACATTAGAGGTATTAATTATTTTCCCTGAATATTATTCTCAAATTTCAAATAATTTTAAGACTGAAAATAATTCAGAAAATATGTACAATGATGAATTATTTTAATACTGTAATATGTTGGAATACAAATTTAATAAATTAAAAGATAAAAAAAAGTTTTAATTAGCAGTGTTCTTTTTCTGTTCACTTTAAAACAGATATTATAGTAGAAAGGATAAAAATGATCAACTATATAAAAAAATAATGCGATGAAATTATATAATGAACAATTAAAAACAGATCTAGAGAAATTCACCTATGGAAGAAAAACTTTTACTCTGATACTTGGTAAGTAGATAACTCCTAAGTATGCTATTGGAATCAAATATCAACATGGACAAAGAACAATAATTAAAAAAAAATTATTCCAAGCATTAGTTCTTCTAGTTTTGTTAATAATTTTATTCTACTATAGTAAGAACTATAGGGTACTATAGTAGTCAGAACTATTCATCTAATTTGGTTCTTCGGGCCACCGGTTGGGGCCTATGAGTGTCGGGGCCTTTGGAACACCAAATTCCTTTGGACAATAGGGCTTTCAGGCCACCAAGGCTTTCAGGCCACATGGATTTCAGTCCATCAAAGGCCTTTGGTCCATAGGGCCTTCAGGCCAATATAGGCCTTTAGCCCACTGGCCCTCCAGGATACAAAGGAATAAGAATCCGCCTGGGTATACCACATAGTAGTAGGCCCTAGAAGAATTTAGATCAGGTAGAATCCATTAGATCAATGTTAACCATATTAGAAGAACAAGAGGGTTTGTCACTACCCATCAGTACCAAGCACCATGAAGCTCTACATGGGGAAATTCTAGCTGATCTACCATGTGAGGTCTGGATATAGGTGCCTTCAAAGATTCAGATGCTTGGGAGGAGTAGTTCCAAAGTGTAGTTAGGTATTGGGCCTTCAAAGTTCATGTACTAGAACTTGTGCCTTTGGGCCTTTAGTTCAAGTACGAGCCTTGTGCCTCTGGGCCAACGCGTCATGTAAGGGTTCCCCCTAAACCCTTAAAAGGTGGATTATACAAAAATAAATAAAGATATATGGCCTTAGATATTTAATAGTAGGTAACCTACATGAAAAACTCGATTAAACAACTATGATACCTGGATAGTGGATTTTCTAAACACATGACTGTAGACTACTTAATATTCAAAAATATGATTAAATAGGATGGTGGATATATCACTTTTTATGAAAATTCCCAAGAAAAAATAATTATGCTCGGCCAAATTAGAAACTCTAGTACAATTTTAATTTCTAAATTTTTATTTTTATATGGATTTAAATATAATCTTCTTGGCATTTCACAACTGGGTGATGATGGTTTTCATGTTAAGTTTGAAACCAATTCTTGTAAAGTTTTTGATTCCAAACATTATTTATTTTTTACTGATTTGAAAAATTAAAATATTGATGTTGTAGATTTAAATTATTTGTTTTCTCAAAATGTTTCTTTTTTAAGTGTCTTTCACAAAGAATCTATGTTTTTTCATAGGATACTAGTCCATTGCAATATTTACCCACTAAGAAAGCTAAATAGGAAATTTTTATTTAAGGATATACCCAAACTAGAATTCCTAACCTAAAAAATTCTATAATCCCTTTAAAAAGGGAAATTAGCATAAAATATCTTTTAAATCAAAGAAATAACTATCAAATTATCAACCTTTATAGTTAGTTCAGATGAATTTTTTTAGACCCACTATAGTTTCTAGTATAGGAGGAAAATATTATTCTTATGTTAAAGTGGATGATTATTCAAGATACACATGAGTATTTTTTCATTCTCATAAAAGTGAATCCCTTTCATTTTTTTCAAAATATTCTAGATCAATAGAAAACTATAGTGGACTTAGAATTAAGACCTTAAGAAGTAATCATGGTTGTGAGTTTGAAAATAAAGAGTTTAAATCTTTATGCTCACAACATAGTTGTAGTAAAAAAAATTATACTCCTAAGACCCCATAGAATTATGGTGATGTTGAGAGAAGAAATAGAATCATTCAATATATATCTCAAAACAAGCTCAATGAGTATGATTTACCTATTTATTTTTGGGTATAATCTATAAATATTTATTTCTATATAATTAATATAGTTTTAATTAGACCTATTTTATAGAAGACTCCTTATGAATTATAGAATTGTAGAAAACAAAAGGTTAATTACTTTCAAGTTTTTCATTGTAAATTATTTATACTCAATACAAAATAGAATTTAGAAAAGTTTCTTCCAAGAGTGATGAAGTAATTTTACTTGGATATTATAAAACCAATAAATCTTATAGGGTTTTTAATAAAATGATTGATATTGTGGAATAATCTATACATATCAAATTTAAAAAACCGTATACACATGAACCTAAGACGTCTTTATATAATCTAGAGGATGACCTTTCATGTTTAGATATCAATGCTAAACCAAGTGAAAATTCTTCCAAATATCATGTGATGAACTCACCCAGTTTTGATGAACAACATGAACCCGAACCTACAAATGAAAATGAGGTTTTTATCACTTCCCTTCCTAGATATATTGGGACTCATAGATATCAACCCTTATATGTTGTTTTATGTGACCTAGATAAAGATACTTAGATTATATATTCTATAATAAAGCAGGTTTAACATTATAATTTCTTATCACAATTAGAAATTATGAACATCAATGATCCAATTAATGATGAATTTTGGGTAATGGATATACAAGAGGAGTTAAATAAGTTTGAAATAAATTAATTCTGGGAACTAGTTGAAATTCCCAAATTATACCTAACTATTGGAACTAAATGGGTGTTTAGAAACAATGTTGATGAGTCATGCACTATATTTGTAAACAAATCTAGATTGGTTTCACCAGGATATAGTCAAGAATAATGTATTGATTATGAGAAAACCTTTACTCAAGTAGTTATAAATGAATACATTAGGATGTTTCTTTACAATACATCACATTTTTAGTTCAAACTATATCAAATGGAAGTAAAGATTTCATTCTTAAATAGTTACATTATTGAGGATGTTTTGTAGAACAACTCCTCATACTTCAAAACCCTCACTTTTCAAATCATGTTTTTAAATTAATAAAATATTTATATGGTTTAAAACAAGATTTTAGAACTTGGTATGATAGGCTCAAATATTTTTTTGATTTAATTTTTTTTACTAAATGTATAGTTGACCCTACTTTATTTATTAAATGAATTGAAAAAGATGTTTTAGTATTATAAATTTATGTTGATGATATTGGGTTTATATCTTCAATAAATTCTTTATATGTTGAATCTTTAAAAATGATGCATAGAGAGTTTGAAATGTGTTTAATGGGTTAACTTAAATTCTTTCTTGGTTTTACAGATTTTTCAAAATAAATATGGAATTATTTTAAATCAACATAAGTAAAACAAAGATTTTTTAAAACGTTTTGGAATTGATAGTACTAAAGGTAATGATACTCCCATGAATACTATACATAATTTGGATCTTGATAAGACCAGGAAATCAATTGATCAAACAAATTATAAATGTATGATTAGAAGCTTACTATACTTAACTGTTAGTTAAGTCTATATAATGTTTAGTGTGTGTATGTGTTCTCATTTTTATGAAAACCCAAAAGTGTCATATTTACTACCTATAAAAATAATTTTTAAATACCTCAAAAATACAACCAACTTTGGATAGATTTACTCTAGAGGAGAATAATTTGATTTGGTTAGTTATTCAGATGCATAATTTTGTGGTTGTAAATTAGATAGAAAGAGAACTTTAGGAAATTGTGTAGTATTCATATGATGATGACGTTTCTCCTTCCAAAAAAGAAGAGGAGGAGGAGGAATTAGTTGTTGAGGAAGAAGAATAAGAAGCAATATAATCTTTAGACCTTTATGATGAATCTAGAATAGATTTTGAAGATGAGATAGAATGGGATCACTCAATTGAATGTGATGAAGTTGAGGTTGACATTGATGATATAATTGAGGATTCTTATCTTGTTGTTCATAAGGAAATAGTTGAATATTCTAATAAAGATTAAGTTGAATTTGTTAATATAATTA
>CAUJRU010003397.1:0-49954 GCA_963277665.1 Viscum album | reverse complement strand
GGTATCGGAAGGCCAATCAGTCTACGGATGCTCCTGGTTCGCGGATGGCCAATCATTCTATGGACCCTCCTAGTTCGTGGATGGCCAATCAGTCTACAGGACATCGTGGCTCGCGGACGGCCTCTCCAGCCGCGTAAAACTTCCCTATGCGAAGGGCGCCACCACCCATACCTCTGTGTGGCCTACCAAAACCTTCAGAGTTCCCATTTCCCGAGCCAGAAAAAATCCTTCCAATTCCAATCTGGCCTGATCCTTCACAACCTCCTCATTGTCCTACTCATCGGTCCCGAGCTGAGGCCTCCACCAGAGCCACGAGATCCATGTAGTGTAACCCTCAGGCGCATCAACGTGTCTTTTTGATTTCACACACCCATGGTAAATAGGGGAAAAGGGGTTGCCCTGACCCTTGGGCGGATTATCGAAGCATGCCTGGGTTCACATTCCCACGGTAATTCGGGGTCTGAGCCTGAGATCCCCCTTCATTACTATACTCACCAGAATGGGGGACTGCATGCTTCGGTGGTCAGGCACTTCTCCCTTGCCTAGAGAGGGGGTGGCATACCCATCCGAAGACAGCCGTCCCCATGCACCTTGGTACTTCCCCGGGGAATAGGAGAGGTGATGGGCACAAGATCACCCCTTTCCCTCTCCCGCTACACTTTGTCTCCATGGGAGTCCATCTTGTAGTAAGCTCCGACTTTATGGGCCACCATCATGCGTAAGTCCCACTCCACCTCTCATAGACGCATCTTTCGCGACGTGATCGTTTGGTCCCTGCTGCCTCTTGTTTCTCACACCGATCATGACTCACGTGGGCTTAGAGTAAGCATCGACCATGACCTCCTCTTATGGGCCTCCTTAGAGTGTAAGCCCTAACCCATCACTCTGGGCTGCCTCAGTGCGTAAGTCCCAAGCCATTATGAACTACGTGGACTTTGATCCTTGTCTCTTAGGTAGGGTACGTAGGAAGCCTCCCTAAGGTTCAAGCCCATAATCCACACCTTGGACCACCTCAGAGTGTAAGCCCCAACCCATCCCTCTGGGTTGCCTCAGAGCGTAAGTCCCAAGCCATTACAAACTATGTGGACTTTGATCCTTGTCTCTCAGGTAGGGTATGTAGGAAGCCTCCATGAGGTTCAAGCCCAAAAACCGTTCGATCCGACTATCTTCACATCAGTTCACCGCACCAATCCCAGCGCCGCCTGAGTGAGTCCTGAATCCACGGGTTTATTAATCAAATGAGGGATGGTAAACCTCAGGCCTAAATGATTCCGGACCCCTGCGTTCAGCTGACCATTTCCAACCAGGAGAAATCTGTGGATACTATGCTTGGGTATAAACCAAATATTCACAAACCTATGAATAGATCTTAAATCTATAAGAGAGTCTCGGAATATGAAATAATTCCCCCCAAAAGGGTGCAATGATCCCGACTTCCCATCCTCTCGACCAATGTGAGTTCTTAAGCGTCGCTGGTTATACCATCCAGTGAATGCCTGCCTTTGGAAAGTAGGTCCATGGGTTATTGGATTCGGAACTGTTGGGCATTTTGAGACCGACCCGAAACAAAAATGGTGAACCCGACGTGAATCTTTAACCAAGCATGATGGATTTAACCTAATTCCACTTTTTTCCCCCTTTTACTCACAAGGAGGGCCAAGCAAGGTCATTAATTACTCATGGGGTCATGAGATGCTACTTTGATGGGTTTGATGCTTGTATTTTCTAATTTTTTTTTCAAGTAATACAAAAAACTCCCTTCGATGCAATGGCATCGCAAAGGAACTCGCAATCACGAACTTCCAAAAACACAATGACCGTACATCCTCACCAACCGAGGACCCCGTCACCTACCTAGATTCTTCAACGCTGGGTCTCAGATGCACTAATCTGAGAGTTCCATGTGAATGGTACTCTCCTGATGGTGGAGGCGGCCATGCACACCCTCCAATCTGCCAGAACTCACTGGTCGCTTGCCCAGTAGTGGCCACAGAAGCAGATCCAGATGACCCCTTTTGCCATCTCAAACTGTTTAGGGAGTCTATCCCCGAAACAGGACAATGCGTACCTCCCTTATCTTAGGGAGGTAGACGAGGTCGACGTTGAGGACTTCATCCCCACTGAACAGGGGATCCGCTCCAGGGCCCCCGCTGGAAGGCGTCATCACAGTCACGCCATGACCCAACATCATCACAGCGAGGAGGATGTCTCTCTGAGGATTCAAGACCACTCTCCCCGAGATCCGACCCCTAATACCGCTCAATGAGGGCGGAAGACGTACAATCAGGGACAAATCATCACCCTGGTCCCTTAGGAGGAGCTTCGATACCCAGCCACGAAGACGTACGATGAACATGCACTTACACCTGTTCACTCCTCCTGTGCCCGCCATCCAGACATGGAGGCATCATACAAGACAGAACGCATCCCTGCCGAGCCCGTCGCTCACACAGGATGACACTTACTAGGCTGGAACCTCTCCCTGCCCAGGTTCGTGAAGCCCACCAGCTTGATGTGGTGGCGACCCAGCGCCTGCAGGACCAGCTTCTAGCAGATTCTTCTGACAGCTGCCATCCTGATATGGGGGCAATCAACAAAGCCCACCACCGAGATGTGGTGTAAAATCATAGGCGGGCATGTCTCCCCGCCAACAGAGGCCACCGACTCGATACGGTGGGAAACCAATATATGCAGGGCCAGCTCCCTAAGGATTCAAGTAAAGTCCACCATCCCGATGTGGAGACAAATGGAGAGATAAACTGGAGTATCCTAGCACAGGGGTAGATTCGTTCACCTGCCCCGACACAGGAGAATTTTCAGTACCCATTGACCACCGGAGGACTGGAGCATGATATTCATACTCCGATACTGGAATTGTCCTTCATACCCATTCCAGCCAAAGATGTCTCTCTGCATATCCTGGCAATGATGGAGGAGCAGGTATCTATCCCAGATCATATCATTCAGACTTTCCAAAATTTAATTGCATCAGCAGAAATAGCAAGGACTCGGGCCCGTGAGCCCGTTTCCCTAATTGAGGTGACTCATCTAAGAGACGAGATAGCTGCCTCGAAGTAGATCTGCATCCCTGCTTCTTCCCAGGAGGGTCACCAGCCATATTCCATGACGCAAGGGCAACCAGATCGATCAGCTTCACTCGTTCCAAATGGGGGACACCCGTCCATCACGGTGGATTCTCCAGAGCAGGCATATATCCCTACTAAAAGTCAATATGTTCGTCGGCGTATCCCGACAGCATCACGGGACCCAATTAGATAGATACCCAAAGGTGAAGGCCGTTGTCAATAACAGATGGTCACCGATGCCTGTAAGAGAGATCCTCGAATGTTCCAAAGGCAGCCGGAAAATAAAGAGCGTGTTTATGACTCCGCTCTGCTGGAATCTGGGGTTCCCAATGCCGCTAAGAACAAATTTCAGGATCAAAACCCTACCCATCCATTACCATATTATGGGAATGGAAGTAGCAGTTGCGAAGGTCCTCCCCGTAATCTCACTACCAGCAGCTCTGAAGGTCCTCCCCAAAGCACCCGTGGGGGCCTCCCCCATAGGCATATAACGATCGATCATGAGAGCTCCTATTTTGATGCGAGTCATAGAAACCCTCCACGTGGCCAGAAGATCGAGTATCAAGAAGTCCATCCACTTGCTTCGGTCCACCCTGAAGGTCCTCCCCGGGTTATATGCTGCAAACACTCTCCATGCAGTGGGACCACAGATTATGATATTAGTCCTCGCTATCATAGTCGCAACTGCGGAGGCCCTCCCCACAGTGATGTCTCATCATGACAAGAAGGCCCTCCCCTTGTCGTGGCCTACCCTGAAGGTCCTCCCTAGGGGTTACGTTGCAATGACACTCCGCGTAGCCGGGCATCAGATCACGGTGGTAGTTTTCTCCACCTTGATAATGGAGGTCCTCCCCATAGAGATGTCAAGCAACGAGAAGGCCCTCCCCTCATTGCGGTACATTCTGGAGGACCTCCCCAGGATGTATCCAACAAATATTCTCCCTGAGGCAGTAGTAATGGTAGTCCTCAGCATTTACACAGCTGTGATGGTAGTCCTCGCCACCATGACCGCCATTGCGAAGGTCCTCCCTGCATTGGCCCCAAGCAACAAGAAGGTCCTCCCCTTATCGCAGTGTGCCTTGAAGGTCCTCCCCAGGATGCACATCGAACGTCAAGCCATGATGGTCATCCTCACCATGATGGTAGTTGTTGCGAAGGCCCTCCCCGTGAGGACGCTACACATCCAGAAGGTCCTCCCCTTGCTGCAACATGCCTTAGAGGTCCTCCCTAGGGTGTGAAATGCAAAATTCCTCTATGTAGTGAAGCATCAGCAGTAGTGGTATTCCTCGCCATTATGGCTGCCATTTCGGAGGTCCTCCTCGCGATGACATATCATGTTGACAGAAAGGTCCTCCCCCTGCTGAATCAAGCACAGAAAAGCCCTTGTATTCCAAGGCACTCAGAAGGATGGGATCAAGCATGTCAGATTCCCAGTTAGTCGCCGACGACATCCTTCAGCAATCAGGAGATGGTCCAGGGCCATGTTCATCCTCTGAACCACCTCGAAATCGCCCACATAATGACTCAGCACCTACCAGCCCCACTACCTATGACCACATTGGCAGCGAGCGTCTCAGTTGGGCCGACCAGGTAGAGGAGTCACTAGTGGAGGAGTATGCCGATATGCTGCACCTGAGCAAACAACTGTCTAGGGATGATATACCAGTTATGTTTTGGCCTACAACCACCTCTCAGTTCGACATACCCAGAGAGTTGTCGGAAGAATGCATGCACGACATCCGCCATAATATATGGAAAACCCTCCGCTGACTGAAATCAATCTTTCAGCCCTACGATAGGTTTGTAGACCATGTCAAGACAATAGGAGACCTCCTGCATCACATCAACCTGGAAGCTCTTCCTTCAGCATGGAAACAACGACCTGTGAGGCGTAAAGGAAACATGGATATAGACTGCCTCCGTGTGCTGCACCATCTGTGCCACCTCATCGGTGACGCTCCGACGAGAGTCTATATCAGGGGATGGGGAGAACATGGAGCTCTGCATTTCACTCTGCTCCTCACCCAGAAAAACCCATTCGGCATGGTGTCTTGCAACATCATCACATCAATATGGAAATCGAATGGTCTCACTGTTTAGGAAGGGAAACACACCCAACAGAGTTAGGCCTTGAGTTAGTCCCAGAATCATCAGGCCTGATGGGAACAAGCCATTCAAGAACTCCTGAATCAGGCCACTGAGAGCATACAACATGCCTCTCGCCTAAGAGAGGCCAATCATAGATCTTTTCCTGCCTCCCTAGAAAGGATAGGTTCATTGAAGAAATCGACATGAAACCAAGTTCACCCCCGAATGGGGGCATGCAAGATCAGGCAGGTAGCGATAGCCGCAGCCACTGCCGCAATCCAGAGTCAACCCCAGCCTACAGGGCTAGGGGAATTTTTAACAAAAAATTCCCCCGTAAGACCAATAAAAATGGGAGGAGACTCAAAGTCCAAAGAACGGATCCAACACCAGCCCTCAGGGCTAGGGGAATTATTACCCCCTCAACAAAAACCTCCCCCACAAGAGTCAGTATTCTCTTGTCTAGGGTGGATATCCAGAAGATGAGGTTCCCGTCCTATCCCATCATTTGAATCATCATCCCATCAGAGAGGAAGGTACACCGTAAGGTCGCATCAAAGAACTATCCACGTCACCCTTCGTCAAGAAGTCTGAAGGCAATCCCAGGTCACGAAAGGGAAGGCCAACAGAAGACACAGGAGATCCTCTTCCTGTTTGGAAGATGACATCTCCTCCACCCCGTGATATGCATCTATCAATGTCAAAGTGGTTAACCCCACATGTGACACCAGAGATGATGAAAATCAGGATGGATCGGGAGATGATAGTTCCAGTCAGGCTGTGACTCACAAGGAACCACCAGGTGTGAAAACTCAGAACCAGAGGGCCACCCTAAATATGGTCGTCCTTCTAGCCAACCCTCCTCCGCCTACCCAGCGAGCTTCCAATAAGGATAAGAATAAAGGACCTGTTACCCTTAACCCGCCTCCTTCTCTCAACAAATATGAGCCACTCATGCTCGAAGAGAGATTCTCTAGATAGGAAGAGGAGATGAAAGAATTGAGGTGGCTTAAGGACAAGATACTCTAGAGGAACCACCTTATTGAAAGTGCATCCCAGGTGGAGCCACATCATGCACTCCCAACAAGTGCAGCTCAAAGACTAAGGTTTTCCACGACAAACGAAATACAGTCAGGGATCCCATCCAATGAGGTGCCCAGCCAATCCAATAACTTAAACCTAGATTCAGATGAATACCAAGACTTCCCTCCACTCAGAAAGCAACCGGAGCGAGTACACCTGAACCCTACGAAGGTGCCACAAACAGCACACACACCCCTGGTGTCGGCTAATCCGGATCCTCAGGAAATGCCTTGGGCTACACCTGCCCAGGACTGGGCCCAACAGGATGTAAACCAGGGTCTCACCAACACCATCGTGGCAGTAACAGCTCGATTTGAAGTGATGGAAGGTCGAAACGCTCTGATACAGCCAGAGCAGAAACCCAACCCAGATTGGGTGACCAACACACCACCTCCACCCAATTTTGGGAGCCATGTATTCCCTATTTTCAATGGGTCAGGCCATCTAGAACAGCATTTGATGAACTACGCATCTTATTGCAACCCTATGATGGGGACTCCAGAACAGCAAGAAGCAATGAAACTCAGATACTTAATATGGAACTTGCAAGGATCTGCCTTCATCTGGTATACGAGTATACCAGCCCAGTCAATAAAGACCTGGGAGGACCTTTGGCAGCAATTCATGTTCCACTTTAGCTCAATGTTTCCCAAGACAACAGTCATCGACCTCATGAATTGTAAGTAGAGGGAGAACGAGAGGGTCTCAGATTTCATCACCAGATGGAAAGGTCTGACCTATTACCTGAACAAGACAATGCCTCAAGATGAGATGCTAGCCATATGCATCGATAATCTTCAAGTTGAGATGCGAACACCGCTCATACCAGTGGAGTGCACCACTGGCTTCCGCCATCTCTCGACCATTGCACAGAGAATTGAGGACTCCCTGCAGCGGACTAATTCGAAGTCCTGAATAGCCTTTCAGGCTCCTACAAAAAGAGCCCCTAGAGATGAAGCATCCGTTTTCACACTCAAGCCGGTCCATGTGCCCGCTCCACCGCTCAGGCCTCCGCCAAATCGTCAAGGGCCTCCTGCATATCAGCGGCCGCCTCCGCCTAAATGGGACGATCAGAGAGGACCGAAGCAGAACCAATTTGAGGAATGAATACAAAAAGTATACTCGTTTGGAGATGATCAAGTCCGCAGCTACTTCATTGCCGCTATGAATTGCAACTTTATCTGCCTCCCTATTCAAGGAAACCCAAAAAAGTCGGCCTTGATGACATGCCATATTACTGCCCCATCGAATGTTGGGGCACAGTATCCGAGAATGATTCATCTTCAAATATCTCCTGCAGAGGATGATAGACTCTAGATAGGTCGATCTGGGACCACCCCCATCACACGTGGCTTGTATCTCTACCACCGACTCCAACAAATAGGAGGGGTGGTAGAAATTCACCAGCAAGCAGGGGTAGAAATTTGACAAATAGATGACCCAGAAGACTATCAACCAAGCCCATGGCATACTCCGAGATCAACTACAGTAGCCGGTGTTTCCACCAACAGCCCCTGATGCCACAGAGCTGTTAGTATCATCCTCAAAACCCTTTACGAGCCAGTCATCTGGGCGTCATTGAAGAAGGAGGAAACAAGTTCAAGAGGAGTAGTCTGTAATGGGGCCAAAGTTAGTCCCGACCCTGGCCGATTATATGCCCTCGAATTTGGCACCACAGGCACCGACCCACCAAACTACACCATCAGGGACAATCGACCAAGTTGAACTGTCAGAGGATGAAGAGACAATCTTTGGTTATATTAACGTCATCCATCTCATAGAATCGTCCCCTGACGAAGGGTATGGTTATGAACCCGATTTCCCTGCACGAGGAGTCGGGAGGAGGAATCGCAGAGGCAGGGGATACCAGGGGAGACGCAGCCTTGACCAAAACCAACCCTATGGTTGGACCCCGACCCAAATCGTTAATATCGTGGAAACCCATGGGAGAGCCCTTCAACAGACTCAGCTGGAGAAAGAATGCCCCTCCACCTCCACAAGAAGCCACTCTGGACCTGTTGTTCTGCGATACCCACCAGAGGAGGAGCAAGTGTCTGGCTGCCTGGTGCACACAAACAGACCCTGCGGACGATCCCTCCTCGTCAAATGTTCCAGCCCCTAAAGCACCCTCTAAGACTCTCCTACTAATGAAGAAGCGTCGGACTCTGGAGAAAAAATACGATATCCTTAAGTAGCTGGCATCGGTACCAGCCAAGTTGTCAATCCTCGATGCCCTAAGTCTGCTAGTAGACCTCAGGGAGGTGCTTGTAGAAGTTTTGATCAGCCCCCAGAAGTTTCAAGCTGAGGTAGCTACCGCCGAGATTTACTGGATGGAGACTGACCTGGCTGAATGCAATGTGGTGATTTCCTTCACCGACCATGATGAATATTCCATCATGCAAGGACACATCAGATCACTATATGTGTCTGGCACACTGAATGGAATTGAGATCCAAAAAGTCTTTATAGACAATGGCTCTGGAGATAACCTCCTTCCCCTACAGACACTCCGTAAGTTAGGCTACAGTTAGGATGGCCTAATTCCCTCGGCCACAAATCTGTTTGGTTACAAAAAGAGTGATCAGAAACCAGTGGGAAAAATTAATCTAAAGACCCATTTTGGGGACCTGGAAGCCTACACAAAATTCCTTGTGGTCCGGTAGAGCACAACATTCAATTCCCTACTGGGAAGTACGTGGCTCTATAAGCACATGAACGTTCCTTTATCCTACCACCAGTGTATCAAGTACCGTGTCAATGGAAAAAGTGGAACGTTGCATGCTGACAAGGCCTCTTTCGTGCTCTCTGAGTCACATTACATTGACGCCAGGTTCTATTAGAAAAAGAAAAATAAGCCTTTGGTCGATGGTGTCGACTTGATTACTGCTCCAAATGGCCTGGAAATGGTTCCTGATAACCCCCTCAGGAAGCTTGGCATAGATTATGTCTTTCCCATCAACCATGTTGAATGTAGGAGTTCATGTCCAGACACGCACTCAGATGTCCTCCTGACTTCAGCCATAACGGCCGAGCGTGACAATGTGGGAATGTCCGCCAACCCTTGATCTGGGGATGAATACTCAAGAGGGGATTCCCAAGATGCGTCTCCCTCAAACCCTAGAAGGCTCAGACAGGAAACTCTCCCCCGTCAGATCAAGAAGATGAGGACTTGGGAGAAGAAGAGGAGGAAGATCTTCAGGATTCACCTCCTGCATTTGAGGAGGGTATCTCCACCATGGTGAATGAGCTCAGGAAAATAAACCTGGGTACCAAGGAAGATCCGACGCCTACTCTCATCAGTGCAGCCATGTCCACCAAGGAGCACGAGGTATATACCTCCTTCTTGAGGAAACATCAGGATGTTTTTTCCTGGAATTACATAAAATTGCCGGGTCTCGATCCCGAAGTGGAGACGCATCACCTGGGTCTTCCAGAAGACCACCGGGGATATAAACAGGCCGCCAGAAGGACACATCCCTCACATGCCGCCAAAATAGAGGCTGAATTCGATAAGCTCATTAAAGCAGGCTTCATTTGGGAGGTCCAGTACCCCATTTGGTTGGCCAACATCATCCTCGTCAAGAAAAAGAACGGGAAAATCTGAATCTGCATTGATTTCAGAGATCTCAATCGGCATTGTCCGAAAGCTGATTTCCCGGTCCTGGTCACCGAGTTATTAATCAATGAAAAGGTCGAGTATGAGGATCTATCCTTCATGGGTGGATATTATGGATATAACCAAATCAGGATGGCCCGAGAAGATGAAGAAGCCACTGCCTTCCGGGCCCCTCAAGGGGTATTTTGTTATAGGGTCATGCCCTTTGGTCTCAAGAACACTGGCACCACATATTAGCGTGCCATGCATCAGATCTTTAAACCATTCCTGGGGAAATTCGTTTAATGTTAAGTGGATGACCTGGTGGTCAAGTCCAGACAACGCTCAGATCACCTGTCAGACCTTGGGACTGTCTTCGACAAACTCCGACAGCATAGCTTGAAGATGAACCTCTTGAAGTGCACCTTCGGGGTTACCTCAGAGAAATTCCTTGGCTTCATCATACGCCATCATGGCATCGAAGTCGACCCTGAGAAGACAAAGGCTATCCTTGGATTACCACCTCCCCGAAATCTCACCGAGTTGAGGGGATTCCAAGGACACATATCCTATATTAGGTGGTTCATAGCCAACCTGGAAGGAAAATGTTTTCCCTTCACCAAGTTAATGAAGAAGGGGGTCACGTAACAATGGATGGATGACTGCCAAGAGGCATTCCACAACTTGAAGAAGTAACTCTTATGCCCACTAGTCCTCATGCCCCCGGTTCAAGGAAGACCTCTCATCTTGTACATGACAGCCTTAGAGCGATCACTTGGAGCCTTCCTCGCACAAAAGAATGACGTGAGTAGTTAAAACAGTCTCTATTACCTTAGTCGAACCATGATTGATACTGAGACTCAATACTCAAATATCTAGAAGAGTTGTTTGGCCTTGGTCTTCACAGTTCAAAAGCTGCAACATTATCTGCAGCATCATGAAGTCCATTTGATCTCGTGGAGTGACCCGCTCAAGTACATCCTCAGTCGCCCGATGCTAACCAGATGCCTATCCCAATGGGCGGTCATCCTGTAAAAGTTTGACATCTGGTTTGTGCCTCAGAAATCCATCAAGGGAAAGGAATTAGTAGAATTTCTGGCAGAGAAAACTTCAATAGGGACCACTGCACCGGACGCCGAGCTACTTGATGAATACATCTTCTCGGTTTGAGAGGAGTTCCCAGCATGGGAAATGTACTTCGACGACGCATCCCGAAGCCCAACCGGGAAGAGGATGGAGGATCCCAGATTAAACAAAGTGGGTTTGGGGATAATCCTCGTGTCTCCAGAAAAGGCAGTCTTTCCATATTCCTTCCTCTTTTCATAGGGATGTACAAACAATGAAGCGGAATATCAAGCTCTCATTGCAGGACTGGATCTCGCACTCCAGGCACAAATACAGCACCTTAAGGTAAAAGGTGACTTGGAGCTGGTCCTAAAGCAAGTCAATGGTAACTATGCTATTAAAAAGGAGGAGCTGGTCCCCCTGTTTGACCATGTTCGAGGGTTAATGGTGGAATTATCCACAGAACCAGCATTGACCTATATTCCCCTGTCTCAGAATGCTCAGGATGATGCATTAGCCAACGCGGCCACAACCCTAGCTGACCCAGGCCGGGATGGAATAGTTATCAGTATTTCTCACCTTCGAATGATATTTCCATTTGTTCAAGCTAAGACAGAAGAAATCCACGAAGGTAGTCCTATCCTAGAGCCATATTCTCCTACCACTGGCTGGATGATCCCCATTGCAAACTACCTTCAACGGGGAGAACTTCCATCAGACAGGGCTGAACGAGAGAAAATACGGAGAAGGGCAATCAACTTTGTCCTATATGGCGGCGTGGGTTAGCAAGAGGTCCTCTACAAATGAGGCCTTGATGGAGTGATCCTCAGATGCATTGATGGAGAAGAAACCATTGTCGTAATGAATGAATTACATGCCGGAGCATGTGAAGCACATCAACCGGGGACCAAGCTTTCTCATCAGGTTCGAAGGCTTGGGTACTACTGGCCCACAGTGGCATGAGACTGCGAGCGTTTTTCCGCAAAATTCCACTCATGCCACATTCATGCCAACTTCATTCACCAACCCCCAGAGTTACTTCATCAAGACAAGTAATCCTGGCCATTTCCTATATGGGGGATGGAGGTTGTGGGACCATATCCTCCCACCACGTCCAAACAGCTAAAGTATATCCTCACGACAACCTAATTCTTCTCAAAATGGGTAGAAGCTATACCTCTTAAGGAATTCAGGGTGAGAAACATTGTCAAATTTGTGAAGACCAATATCATCACCAGATTTGGTGTCCCTCATACCATACTGACGGATAACAGCACCAACTTCTTTTATGCTGAATTGGAGAAATTATACCAAGAATACGGTATCAAGGATAACCACACATCCCACTACCATGCAGTGGCCAACAGACAGATAGAGGCTTTCAAGAAGACCCTATCCAATATTCTCTAGAAAATGGTGGAAAAAGACAAGAAGTCATGGCCGGATAAACTCCTCCATGCGTTGAGGGCTTATCGAACCACAACCCGCACCACTACTCGGGCTACCCCATACTCATTGATGTACGGCACAGAGGCGGTCCTGCCCATTGAAATCCAACTTCCCTCACTCCATGTTGCCTTCTGTGATCAATTATCAAATGATGAGAAATCAGAAAATCAGCTAGGTGAATTGGAACAGCTAGACAAGAAGCGGTTGCATACATTGCACCATCTGGAAGTATAACAGAACCGGATCGCACGAGCCTTCAACAAAAAGGTTCGTCTTCGGTCTTTCTTGAAAGGAGAATTAGTGTTGGTCCTCAGACCCTAATGATACCCAGTAAGAAGCCTACAAAGATGGAGCCCAAGTGGGAGGGACCATACGTTGTACACAAGGTCTACTCCAATGGGGCATATACCCTGATCTCAATGGACAAACAATTTACAACCGCTCCTACAAATGCGAGATTCCTGAAGAAGTATTTGACATAATAACTAAATGTGTACTATTCTTCGTCTGAGTTGCATGTCGTTAAATTTCCAAGAACCCAATGGTCCAAACTCTATGACCTTAAACTAAGAGCATTTTATCCTTACCACACGACGTTAAACTGCACGGATAGCAAGAGTTAAGAATGCTCCCTTTCCCCCATGTATGAACCAGACTTGCATGGGGTGTATTTTTCTTCCGAGCTGCATGACGTTAAACTTCCAAGCACCCAATGGTCCAAACTATATGTCCTTAAACTAAGAGCATTTCTTCCTTACCACACGATGTTAAACTACATGGATAACAAGAGTTATGAATGCTCCCTTTTCCCCCGTGTATGGACCAGACCTGCACGAGGTGTATTTTTGCATCCTCACTGCACGACATTAAACAGCATGGACCACGTCCTCACCACATGATGTTAAACTGCATGGATTTCAAAGAACTACGTACGGCTTGATTCATGCCCTCGTAGGATATGTAGTGATGCCAGGGTTTCCCGTCCTGGCCCAGCCACTTCTGAACTAAAGATAAAAATGTCCCCTCCCCCGTGTATGGACCATACCTACACGGGGAGTATTTCCTTTCAGAGTATTACGTAAGGCTTGATTCCCACCTTCACAAGATACGTAGCGATGCCAGGAGCCGTCCTGGCCCAGCCACTCCCAAATGAAATAAAATAAACATTAACAATGTCCTCTTCCCCCATGTATGAACTAGACCTGTAGGACATGTACTTATTCCAAAGAACTATGTGCGACTTCATTCCTTCCCACACAGGATACGTAGTGACGCCAGGGTTCCCCGTCCTGGCCCATCCCCCTGAATAAAAGATAAAAAATTACCTTTCCCCCGTGTACGGACCAGACCGACATGGGGTGTACTCTCCGTCCTTACCCCACAACATAAAACTGCATGGATAGAAAGATTTAAAAATGCTCCCTTTTCCCCGTGTATGGGCTAGACCTACATAGGGTGTATTTTTGCATCCTTTCCGCATGAAATTAAACTAGGCGGACAATAATGTTAAAAATTCCCCCTTCCCCCGTGTACAGACCAGACCTGCATGGGGTTTATACTTCGTACTTACTTCATGACGTTAAACTGCACGGACTTCGTCCTTACCGCATGACGTTAAACTGCATGGACTTTGTCCTCACCGCATGACGTTAAACTGCACAGACTTCATCGTGACCCACCCAAGACACATGGAGAAACGAGATGGAGATACTCCTTACACATTTGGATGCATCCTCTACATACATCAGACTCCATAACCTTGATAATTATGGATCTTCATAACCATTCATGGCCATCTGAAGTGGAAGATCATCGACCCGTGGACACCTTTGCAGGACTTTGCATACCATGCCCTCAGTGGCTCTGCATATTGATAGCCCCTGGCCTGTCCATCAAAGGAAAGATTTCCTCAGGTGACACTCTTCCTAGCTCTGTATGCCTATCGGTCTCAGAGCCTTCGTATCACATCTCTCAATCCAAAAATTTATGGAGCAGTGGTTTACAAGTTCATTCCCCTTTTCACATAAAAATGTTTTCAGGGTACCCCTACCTGGCTAGCCTATGTGTCTGCCGGTGGTTCACATAGCGAACTACATCAACGAACATCAAGCCAGGACTAGGCTACTTTGACTCAATGGAAAATTGCAGTGAAGATGTTTCTTCTATACTTGGACACCATTATCCCCATGTGTCGAACTCTGCACTGTGAGAAATCTTGGATTCTCATAATAATTCATGGTTATCGAAAGTGGAATGTTATCGACCCGAGGACACCTTTGTATGACTATGCATACCATGCCCTCAACAACTCTGCATAATGATAGCCCATGGCTCGTCCATCAAAGGAAAAATTTCCTTGGGCAATGATCTTCCTAGCTCCGTACGATTATCGGCCTCAGAGCCCCCACGCTACACCTCCTGATCCAGGAAAACTCAAAGTTTCAGTTTACGACCTTCATCCCCCACCTTGTTCCAAGTAAATCAGAGCGTATTGACCCAGTTATCATTCGAGTGACCGCAACAATAGTCACCCAAAGGTTCGATCTCAATGAACGCTAAACTGGGAGTACCTCATCCTTACCACATGATGTTAAACTGCATGAAGTAAAGATACACCCCCGCGTGCAAAATAAATCAGCACAGGGATCTCTCTTAGCTTTAACAGCAACTAGGTCCGAGTAATGCCCTACATGTTAGAACATTTCCTTCCCTGATGACAGACTTCGTGGCCCAGATAATTGCGGATATTCATAACCATTCATGGCTATCAAAAGTGGAAAGACATCGACCCAGAGACACCTTTACATGACTATGCATACCATTCCCTCAGCGGATCTGAATATTGATATCCCCTGGCTCATCTACCAAAGGCAATATTTCCTTAGGCGATACTCTTCCTAGCTCCGTACGCTTACCGTCCCTAGAGCCTCCATGTAATCTCTCCTGATCCAAGAAGCCCCAGAACCATGATTTACACCATCAACCCCCTCCACGTCTTGGACATGCCAGGATACTCGAGCCCAGTTACATTCTAATCAAGAGCGGACTTTTTAACTACATCATTGCTACATGAAGTCAAACTGCACAGATCACATCTTGGCCACTTGGCGTAAGGCTGCAAATACCAAGCATTAAACATCTAGGGGAATGCCTCTAACAAAAAGAATTTTCACTGGTTTAATAATGCTCCTCTTCCTTACCACATGATGTTAAACTGCACGGTCAATCATCCTTGCTGCACGACGTTAAAATGCACAACATTTGAAAAGGAAAGAAAAATTCCCCCCCATCCTTGCTTCATGACATTTAAATGCACTTAATCCTTTAATAATGCTCATCATCTTTACCACATGATGCTAAACTGCACGGTCAAACCTATCACGGGTTCAGTAAGGAACGAAGGCTTTTCTCTGTCCTTCAGTGCACGTGTCAGACCGGCACATGTCACCATCTCACACCCACGTGAGAAGGGATTACTTCACCCATTCTCAGTAAGTTTAGTCTAGATCTTTCCCCCGTATCCAGGAACCCTATCATCATAAACCATACCCTGTACTCAGAAAAATCGAGACTCTCATAAGCCCCCCATGGTGGTCCCAAATATCAACTTTCCTGAAGTTGCTTGGATATCGGGGGAATACAATCATTGACCTAAGAACACCTTTGCATGACTATGCATACCATGCCCTCAGCGGCTCTGTATATTGATCGCACCTGGCCCATCTACAAAAGGTAGGATTTCCTTAGGCAATGCTTCTCTCCGTACGCCTCTTGGCCTCTGAGCCCCCATGTCTATCCCGGGATTCAGAAACCCTCTGAGTCAAAGTTTACCAACCTCTTTCACAAACCTGTGTGAATATGGTGGAGCATCTCTGACAAGATTAATGAGGACTAGGAGAAGCTATTCCATTCTAGATTATGTCCCAGCTGCATGACTTTAAACTGCACCAAGCTTCAACCATCCTTTAAGCTAGATAAATTCCTAGGACAGGAACCTTGCTTCCACACTCTTGATTGATACAGATGTTCTCAAAACCTTTCAGACGTCACATACCCTTTCCAAGCCACCCCCGATGGTTTTCATAATTTTCCAAGACACCAATGGTGGTTTCTATAAGCCGGACTTTCATGAAGTCCTATGGCCATCGGAAATGGAGTGTCACTAACTTAAGGACACCTTTGCATGACTATGCAAACCATTCCCTCAGCGGCTCTGCATATTGATCGCCCCTGGACCATCTACCAAAGGCAAGATTTCTTTAAGAAATGCTCCTCCCACCTCTGCATGACGACGCGGCTCCCATGCCTTGAGACATGCCATGCAGGTCGTTCAAATCTAAAAACACTCCCTCCACATGCATCTAAAGGACACCGAGACATCTTTTAATCAACCAAATCTCATTGGGGCCCTTGCCCCACCATACATGGTCAAAGATGTTCGACCTAAAACATCTGTAATGATATTATTGACGGCGGGACTTTAAACTGCCCAAGAAAAGTGGCATAAATCCTGTTAGGCCGAAAACCCGAAAAGGGAAACCTAAGTAAAAGTCAGGCCATACCCGCTGGGTTCACACTAAATGAGCCCAGGCAAAATTAGGGCATTAAAAGAAAATACAAAAAGTTTTTAGGGTTTTTCTACAAAACCCTAGAAATAGTCTAACTATGCTCGCTGGACCCCATGGTCTAGGAAAAAGTTAGAGTTTGTTTTTCTGAGTTATGATTAATTCTGATTCAGTGATTTTTTATTTACACAACAATTGTTATAGTAACAATTAAATTTTACAGTGACAAGTGATTGACAGAGACTGTATTTTGTTCGAACAAAAAGGGAAGACGTCCACAAGCTGGGGTCTCTCCCTCACAAAAAAAAAGAGGGGTAAGTAAAACAGAAAGTACAAGAGTGGCTCTGATAGTCATAAAGGAGCCTAAATCGCTCTCTCCACTAGATCAGCGACCTTGCGGTGGAGGTTGTTGCAAGACTGTTCCAACACGACCTCCTCCCTGGCTTCAACCTCAGCCACTGGGCGAGTACTCTCTACTGTTATTTGGAGATCGTTGATCTGGTGGCTTCAAGACGACCAGTCATAGCTGATAACTGATTCCTCAGCATCACTGCCCATTCTTCACATTCATGTAAATCAGAGGATAGGACGGCTACCTGATCTCGAGAGATCGCCTCCTATGCTATCAGCTGATGGAGTTGTATCGTGGCTTCCTCCAGGGCTCGGGTCCCGAAATTAGTGGCTTCAATGTGAGCTAGTTTTTATTCACTAGTGGCAACTTCCTCACGGGTGATGACAACTTGGCAAGCAAGAGAATGGAACTGCCGATAGTCAAAGACACCCGACCCCAAACCCAGGAAGAGCTGTCAAAGAGCTTCAGTTTTAGTTTCTATATTAGCTTGAGAAGTTTCAAAAATGATCCCGCAAATCCGGGGCCAGGCCCACCTTCCCACAACCCAGTGATCCCCCATGACACGAGGATCTTTGGTATCCTTACTAGATAGCATAGGAACAAAATTTGGCATTGCAACCAGCGCAGGCATGTGCTCGCTAGAAGTTGGTTCCGAAGCTGGAAAGTCTGGAGCCTCTAACCCTAGTTCAGGCTTGGGGATCAAGTTGCTAAGCCCAGTATCGACTTGAAAAACTTCCAGGATTGTCTCGCTGGGACCCGGAACCACAGGGTTTTCTTCATCCACGTCCAAGAAGGATGAACCCGTCTGAACTTTAGCCACCATAGGGCTGGGAGAGAAAAATACCCTGAGTCACTTTGATCGACGAGCCATCAGTCGATCCTCCCTTAGAGCTGAGGAGGAAGGTGCAGTGGACGCAACAGCCACAGTACCTCCTAATTTGGGAACCTTCTGGACGACCTTCCCTAGGATCCCATCAGGATAGTGTTTTGACCACGCTTTTTCATACTCCATGGAAAGGCCGGCAGCTGCCCCCATGACAGGCAGGGGAATGCTTGTGTCATATCCCTCCTGAGTTAGTATCAACCACCATTGATGAAGTATGGATGGGTGCAGTCCTTGAGCCTAAGGAGGGGGAATGGAAACTTGAGCTTGCATGCACCCAAACTAGCGAGAAGAACGATACGGGACATACAAATCGCACAGAGAAACCCTGTCGATCCACGCAGACAGAAATCTGTCCCGTAGAGAGATCATGTAAGAACTCTCCTCCAGGCTCCCCCGACGGTTGTCAACTAAGATGCCAGAAGGGGTGGGGTAGGGAGTGAAAGAAAACTGGGAGAAGTCACTTAGAAGCTCGAGGACATCACCAGAGCTGAGGGATTTCAATCAAACTCCAGCTATATCAAGCAGGGTAGGCTGAGAGGTAGGAACCGGGATGACCATGTTGTGACGATACTCATAACAATGATAATGATCCGCTACCCAGCCATAAAAAAATTGAAATGGCCCACTCAGACAGAAGGGTGACCCGCCCTTCTGCATGTGACCCAACCATTCATAAATACGATCCAAAGTGGGAATGACTAAGTTCACTAGGCGGCCCTATGCCAGCTCGACTGCCATCATCAAGGTACAAGATCTGATGCCCGGGTTGATATCCCAAGAAGGAAATATCCACCCGCTCAGAAACATAGAAAAAAAACCTACCAGCTGGAGCATAGGCGGCACACTGGGGTGCACCTCGTAACCCCATGAAAGGTAGTCGCTTGCCTCCAGAACCGCCCAGTAGGAACCTGGGGTGGTTCGTGACTATTGAGAATGGTGAGTCCTGGGGTGCTTGATCTTCAGAACAAGACCAGTGGTGTTCAGAAATAACCCTATCCAGGTGATATACAGAATAAGAGAGTGGGCACGCAAGGCCTGACCCAGTGAATGCTCTGCTATAACCAACAGATCCTTCGCCAACGAAGGCATTTGTTCGACATCGTCCCATGCGTCAGGGGTGGGAAGAAACTCATCATACATCTCACCGATAATCAAGAGCCCTTCCAATTGATATATGTCCCACAGACTAATGCCAACTTCACTATGGGAAAGGTGGAAAGTATTAATGCTTTAACCCCAGTGACTGAGCAGGTCAGGCAAGATCAGGGATAGTGGGTAAACAGAAAACTTGGAGGCCCATACTATGGAATACAGATTGACTGCTTCCAGCGACTCGGGAGATTCTCGGTAATGATGATGGACCCAAAGGGCCCAGGTCTAGTCATTTGAGAAAATCCCACCAGACCGCAGATCCCACTTAGAAATCCACCCCGCGTTAGGGTCTAGTCGAGCAAGGTTGATTATTGAGGGGTAACTCTTGAAGACAGCTTCCTGAGAAAAGTTTTGGGCATGCTGATCACTTTGGGTCCAAAAAGAGCCTCTCAAAATGAAGGTATCTTTCTGGTCAGAGTCGGAAACTGTCTCCCCCAATTGGGTAAGGTTCGCCTGAATACACTATGAAGACACTTCTAAGAAAGGAGAAGGAATACCTGAGAAAGTTGGGGGAATAGAGACATCGTCTTGAAGACCGAATCCATAAAGAGGAAGTGGATTTGATAGTGGATAATCTAGGAGCTCAGGAGGGAGAAAGTCTTTCAGGACATCATCTTCAGGAATGATGGACTGACTAGGGTCCTCTTGGATGTTCTCCACTCTGCGAATCAAAGCTAAATGTATCCCTGAACCAATTGGGAGAGGCTCGATGGCAGGCCTAGGTGTAGAACGAGGGGGAACCATATTTCTCCCTGTACAACGAAAGCCAACAAATGGTTAGTCCAAAAATAATAAAACTTGGACAAAATAACAAGTATTTTTAAGGGAGTCCATCCAAGCTTCATAGAAAAATCCACAAGGAGACATCGAAAGTTGGTTCGCGATGACGACACCCCGTGAACCAACCTTGCGCAGAAGTAGTTTGCGATACTCTGGCCCACTGAGCGTTGACCAGAAAACCATAGACCAGGTTGCTCTGCAGAATTTCAATCTTGAATTTAAGTGGTTACATTCAGAAGACTTAGAACTTTTTAAGGTTCAGAAGATTTTAGTCTGCGGAGCATCGAAACCACGGAGCACCAAAACCGCGAAGCGAGTTCCTACACGGCCCGTCGTGACTTAATTTTTTTTAATTAATTAAAAGTGTTAGTTCGCGGTTGGGACGTTGGTCCGCAGATGAAGAACGACGCAAACGAGAAATGGTTTGCGTAAGTAGCAGCCGGTTCGCGGACAAAGCATTTCTTGAAGGAACAAGCACACGGAGGCAGAAAAGCGAGGGAGTGCTGGTATTCGCAAAGAATCTGGTAGAAGACAAATGAAGGGCCCTTCGTATTTATAGGCGTGGTCCCCTATCGGGTCCACCTCTCTACTGTGAACTTCCCAAGTTTCAGGACCACTCTGCATCAGAATAGCCTCCTCTTCATTCTGATCAGACCCCATTCCGATGGGGGGCAGCTGTAGGGTCCTGAAAAAATACGCAGAGAATGATGATACCCATTTAACTCAAGGGAGATTCTACCCAATTTCCCCTAAAAAGGATTGGGAAAATGTGGAGAATACTCAAGGATGGAGAAGACGAACTGGTCCATGGATCAATTTAATTTTAGCGATGCACGGCCGGTTCCATGAAGCATCCCTGCTCCGCGGACCGTCGTCGTTCATGAGATGGAGGCGGAGATCCTCCACGGTCACGAGGCGGGACATGCGCCAACCCGGTTCACCATTCTACACCACCCCAGCCACAATCCATGTCAACTGGCCCAAACTGCCTCCACTGTCATTCACAAAATGGAGGCAGAACCCTCCGCAGCGACGAAGCACTCCCTGAGTTTGGTTCGCAGAGGAGGGGTGTTTAATTCCCCACAAATTGCAGATTGACCAAGTCATCTGTGAACCGGGTTTTCAGTCATGGGCCTCCGCAAAAGGTGCCACATGACCATAGATACATCCTTTTCCCCGCACTATAAAAGTAGATTGAAAAAGAATATGAGAAGGGAGAACAGAGAGGAGATCGATCATATTCAGGTGGAAGGATTTCGAAGGAAGGCTTAGGATTTCAGAAGTTCCAGTTCGTGAACCAGAGCATGTATGAACCTGGGAAAAAACTAATAAGGAACCAAAAAGGCATAATAACTTGGTGAACCGCGAACATAAAATAAAAAATAAGAGAAAATTGCGTACTAGGGTCCCTCCGTGGATGTACTCCCTATGGACCAGGGAGTTTATGCCTCTTTTCTGATCCACCACACCGCGTAGCACCCTCCTACGCGGGCAAAGCCCCGACCGACGAGCCTTCAGCCAACACCGCCCTTGGCCACCACTGCTCGTGTGGACCCCTCTGCATACTATCCTTGTAAACGGACCGAACCTGAAGCCGCAAACACTCTTGGTTCGCGGGATTCCAATCAGTCCGCGGACCCTCTTGGTTCGCAGTGGCCAATCAGTCCGTGGACCCTCCTGGTTCGCGGATGGCCAATCAGTCTGTGGACCCTCCTGGTTCGCGGACGGCCAATCAGTCTGTGGGCCACCCTGGCTCGCGGATGACCTCTCCAGCTGCGTAGCACTTCCCTACATGAAGGGCGCCACCATCCATACCCCTGTGTGGCCTTCCAAAACCTTCAGAGTTCCCATTACACGAGCCAGATAAAATCCTTCCAATTACAATCCATCCTGATCCTTCACAACCTGCTCATTGGCCTTCTCATCGGCCTCGAGACGAGGCCTCCACCAGAGCCACCAGATCCATGTAGTGTAACCCTCAGGTGCATTAGTGCACCGTTTTGAGTTCACATACCCATGGTAAACAGGGGCAAAGGGGTTGCCTCGACCCTTGGGCAGATTCCAGAAGCATGCCTGGGTTCACATTCCCACGGTAATGCAGGGTTTGAGCCCAAGAGCCCCCTTTATACCTCCACTCTCTAGGATGGGGGACTACACGCTTCAGCGGTCGGGCACTTCTCCCCTCCCCAGAGAGGGGGTGGCATACCCATCTGAAGAAAGCCGTCCCCATGCACCTCGGTACTTCCCCGGGGAACAAGAGAGGTGACGGGCACAGGAGCACCCCTTTCCCTCTTCCGCTACACTTTGTCTCCATGGGAATCCATCCCGGAGTAAGCCCCGACTTTTTGGGCCGCCCTCATGCGTAAGCCCCCCTCCACCTCTCACGAATTCACCTTTCGCGACGTGATCGTTTGGTCCCTGATGCCTCTTGTTTCTCACACCGAGCATGACTCACGCGGGCTTAGAGTAATCATCGACCATGAACTCCTCTTATGGGCCTCCTCAGAGTGTAATCCCCAACCCATCTCTCTGGGATGTCTCAGAGCATAAGTCCAAATCCATTACGAGCTACATGGACTTTGATCCTTGTCTCTTAGGCAGGGTATGTAGGAAGCCTCCCTGAGGTTCAAGCCCATCATCCACACCTTGGGCCTCCTCAGAGTGTAAGCCCCAACCCATCACTCTGGGCTACCTCAGAGCGTAAGTCCCAAGACATTATGAACTACGTGGACTTTGATCCTTGTCTCTCAGGTAGGGTACGTAGGAGGCATCCATGAGGTTCAAGCCCAACAACTGGTCGATCCGACTATCTTCACATCGGTTCACCGCACCAATCCCAGCGCCACCTCAATGAGTCCCAAATCCACGGGGTCATTAATCCAACAAGGGATGTTAAACCTCATGCCTAAATGATTCCGGACCCCTGCATTCAGCTGACCATTACAAACCAGGAGAAATCCATGGATACTATGCTTGGGTATAAACCAAAGATTCGTGAACATATGAATATGTCATAAATCCATAAGAGAGTCCCAAAATAGGAAATAATTCCCCCCAAAAGGGTGCGATGATCCCGACTTCCCATCCTCTCGACCAATGTGAGTTTTTAAGCATCGTTGGTCAGACCATCCGACGAACTCCTGCCTTTGGAAAGCAGGTCCACATGTCATCGGATACGGAACCGTTGGGTGTTTCGAGGCCGACCCAAAACAATGATATCCACCTAAATATATGAACTACTCTTCATCACATAAAAATGAAATTATCTTCTTATAAAAAATATCCAAACCACATCAAGGTAATATAAGGGATACACCATTAAATCGACTTGGAATCCCTCTAATATGCATGACACCCAAAATTGTGAAACTTAATAGGAGCCCTTCAGTCTGCATGTCTCGGTGCATTAAAAGAGTTGTGTCTATTGATCTTCAATACCCTATTAGGTGTTTGTAACACCCCAATCTTCCATGGTATGCTTCTCTTTGAATAATACAATAGCGTGTGTTGTACGCAATAGTGAGTTCAAGCGCACCACGACTTACCAAACTAACCGTTCAAAAGCGGTTATGAATAGTATTAACTGAATTTTAAATTTTATATTATCCTTAAAATTTTAGAATCCATATCATGAGTTTCTAAGACATAATTTAAGAACAAATTCATTTTTTTCAGATAAAAGAAGTATTTTTCAAAAAATGCAATTTTACCGCCTATTAATGGCGAAGCCTTTTGAAATCCAATATTTGAAACATTTATATATTTAATTTGAAAAAAATTAACTTCTTATTTAGAATCAGGAGATAAGAATTTACTTTTAATAAAGTTTTGGTGTTTTTCTGATAACTTGCATATTTGCGTGAATAGTGAAAAATACTATATTTTAACTGAAAACAACTTTTTTAATCAAAATAATTTATATTGTTAAATTATACATTTTAATGGTTTGTAAGTATAAATAGATTATATTTTTAACATTTAATCCAATTATATTAATTCTAAGTAATTTCACTTTGAAATTGGATATAAACAAGTGTCAAACTTTTGATAGTTATTATTTCTTAAAAATACGCCTTTAGGTTTTAACAGCGGAAACTAATTTTAAATTAATAAATGAAACATTTAGGTTTTTAATTTGGTAAAATATTCTTAATTTTTGGATTCAGAATATCAAAATTAGCTTAGGGTGATATTTTGGTTCTTTTCTGAAAACTTTCAATTTTTGATGAATAGTAAAAAACACTGAGTTTTTGGTTAAAACCGACTTTTTATTGAAATAATTATTTATTTTATTTAAATTTATTTTATGTAAAAATAGATAAGTAATACTTATATAAGTTAAATTAAATTAATTGGAGTCAGTTAATAATAATTTGAGGCATATAAAAATTTTATTGAACTTTTCACCGTCTTTTACCCATCTCCTAGGAGAATTTGAAAATTCACCTAAAACATAATTTTACTTCTTCTGTGAGTGGAATTTCCAAAATCCAAGAGACACGGTTAATATCAAGGAGTAAAATGTCGTTCAATAGGATAAATGTTTTTGGGTGAATAGTAACTTTTGACTCTTATTTACCGTGGTTAAATGTAAATAGGGTAGTTCAAGGTAAAAAGAATATTGTAATAATTCAAAATTATATTAACACATGTCCTAACCTTATTAGATGATTAATGACCGACCATGGGCATATTTGGGTTGATTTTGGGACCCCATGGAGCCACTTGTAAGTGTTAATGACACTTTATATTAATTAAGTTAAAGTAAATACAAAAATGACATAAGCATACATCTTTTAGAAAACATTTTTTTACATAGAGTTATACATAAGATAAATTCAACTATAAATATTTTTTAGAAATATAAAAAGATTTACTACATAATGGTATTTTATTTATAATTTTTAGATATTAAATAATTAAATTTATTTATGACACAATTATGATGCAATATTTTTCTTATTAATGAAAGAATCAAATAAATGGTATTATAAATGTTAAAATAAATAAAATTTGAATATTTGATGACATAAACGAATTTTCTAGGTTAATATGGCATTTTAGGATGGATTAAATAAATTTATTTTGAATTAATAATGTTTTTATGAATTTTACAAATATCAATTGTTAAATAGTGTCAAAATTGACATAAAAGAGTTTTTAAAACAAATATTATATTATTAATTGATATTATATTTTTAAAAATATAAGGTTTGGCCAAATTACTTATATAATGATATTTGAATCATTAATGGACCACTTTAGGGTCTATTGAAAGTATATAGTATGTTTATTATCTATATAATATAAAAATACAAAGAGACATGGTAAATGTCAAACTATTTAACTGAGAGTTAAATCTAAAAGCTAAGGTTAATATAGTGACCCAAACCTATCTAAAATCTATTGGTTGAGTGGTTTTCAACCCATACCCACCTTATAATTTTAATAATACACTTTGGAGTCATTATAAATAGAATATAAATTTATTATAAATTAATACTTTAAGTTTTTCCTAAAGAGCCCCTCCCCCCTTATAAAAGGACACCACTTATAACCAATTCCTCACACCTCTCAAGCCTTTTGGATCGTCCAAAGTCTGCACAATTAAGCTCCCTACATCCCTCTCCACCTCCTAGAAGCCTTAACTTAGACAGAAGGCACTTCAAGAGTCTTTTTTGGTTCAAACCAAAGGGAGTTACCCAAATTAAAGGTAATAATTTCTCTTAGCTTCTTTTCTTTTATTTTACTTCTCCAACCCCTAAAATCATCTTATTATTTTATTTTGTAACAAAACCAGTATCCTAAATATACTAGGATATTTTTATGATATGTATTCAAACTACAGTTACACACACCTCCATCTAATGGGTGAATAACATAATGTTTCTGTGGATAGAAACCAAACACCTCACGAAACGATGATTGTTCAAATTATCTCCTACCGCCTCTCATGGTGGACATTATGATGAAAATGTAATTAAATATGTTATTAATGATATTTATTTTATATATAAGCTTCTATAATTCCATTTTACATCATACCATTATCCATTTCATGTTGTATATATATACGATAATTTCATTTGAAGAAGTGCGTACGACCGCCCCCTCAAAGTGATATGACTCGTTCATACCATACATGGAACGTAAAAATGATGGTGTTAATGAACTTAAGTATCATATATAAGATTTTATATTATAATTTATTATTAATATACCTATGTATCATTTTGTTTTTATTTCCTTTTAAAATGAAAAATTAAATGGATGTAGCGTTTGTGCGTATATACGGACTACCGTCTCCACGAACACGATGCGATTTATTTCCCATCATATCCATTCATGTCTAATTCTAATTTGATGATTAAAAATAAATTTTAAGGACTTGATATCATTATATATATGAATAATATACAACCTATCCATAATAAACACAACTTTTGTAACAAAACATATAAAAGAAAACGAGTAAGTTTACACCCAAAACGACGATAATACTATGATATTATTAACAATGAAATGTTAAAAGATCATATATGATATCATATTAATGTATATTATTATTGTATAATTTAATAAAAATTATTTCACTATTATACAAGAGGTTAACCTACCCTCAAACATGGAAAATTACAAGGTAAGTGGCTTTCATCTCACTCCTTATTCCCGTGAGATTCTTGCCATATTGCCACTATTACCATTTGTGTAGTGTATGTACTTACCATAATTGCATTATTTGTGTAATACAATTTAATATATGTGTATTTACATATTAATTGTATGATACCTCTTTCATGGGGTGTATGTTTTGTATGTTAACAAATTTGTAAGGGTTTATTTCACAATCTCTTCATTATCCGAGATTGTTTATACGTAATTATCTACTGGGACCTCTTTATCATCCACATCCATGTTTCTTAAAAATGTATTTTAAATAATTATTAATATATTATAGACTATGGGATAAATTAATTTATATCCTTGTTGACTTTTTATAATATTTTTATAAAGGAATCTTTCCGTCGTTTTCCAAACAAGGTTATTTTTAACCTTTTCGATAGAATGAACGTAAGAGTGTCTTTTTTTAACTTATACAGCGGGTGCAGCTATCTTCTTCCGTTATAAAATTGTCAAAGCTTACCTTACAAGCTTATAAGAATATTTTCAAAGTAAATTTTTTATTTTATAATAATGTGACATTTAAATGATTTCAAAATGAATATTTTAAGAATTTGTGAAAGGTACTCTTTATCAAGATCAGAATTTCAAATGTTTTAAAGATTTAACTTTCTAAATATTTTTAATTAATGTTCATGTTTTCAAAATGTTTTTAATGATTTATTTATATGGACATGAATGTTTTGAAATGATATTTCTTTTCGAAAGATTCAAATTGGTATGGGGCAATTTGATTAAAAAATCTATTTTAAATTACTTCCTTTGTAAATGTTTGACTTTTCAATGATTTAAAAAAAAAATTTCTTTAAAATAGTTTTGATTTCATCTATGTCAACATACTTTGATAAATTTTATGATTATTTGAAGTTGATTTATTATGATACAAAACTTCCATATTTTATTGAATGTTTTGTGATATGTTTGACTGTGGATGTGTTATTTTTATACAATTCATGGTTTATGGAGAAAGTATTGACATTTCGTATGCTAGTTTTTATACGAATGTTTATGTTATGTTTAAACCTGTTCATATGTGGAATGCATTGGAGTTAGTAAGTGATGGGTGGAGCCCGCTATAGCTCCTCGATGCATCAGTAGGTCTCATGAGACAAACTAGTGTCTTGGCACGAGGCCTTGACAAAATCTTATTTGTAGTCTTGGCATGAGTCCTTGGCTACTTGGTTATGATAGTCTGGCATTATGTATTCCATAATTATGAAAGTGGTTATTGATATTTCATGTGATTATTTGACAAGTATAATATCCATGTGAATAAGTAAATAGAATTATTTCATTTTATTTTTTCCATATTATGCTGAAGTTTATGTTTAAAAGTCTTTTGTTTTAGTTATACATTGCCTTAAATGTTTATGCTTATTTATGGAAGTTTCTGATTTATTGTTTTCCTTAGTGAGCATTTGAGCTCACCCCTTTCTATGTTTTATTTTTACCAGGATGTGAAGATGTATTTTATGAATGACTTGCAGTGATAGTGTAAGGGGATATTAGTGTGGAGACAAGATGTTGTTATAGTTTTTCACTTTATAATGTAATGTAAACATTATGAATGTATCTAGTGATTCCAAGGCTACTAAACTTATCGGTATTTCGAGACTTGATCTTTTGTGATCATGCCAATGTTATTTAATAATGCACCAACTCTGGGTAACTAGGGTCGGGGCATTACAGTTGGTATCAGAGGAAGTTTAGAAATAACCTTGGAAGCTAGATTTAGATAAACTCTGATAAGAGAACATAGACCTAAGATAGACATTGAAAATTAGTATAGAATAATTTCCAAGAATTTTGGTGTTTTAGATATTTTCTGAGTTTTCCGAGCAATACATCCCTGTCTGGATATGATCAGGTAGAGGCAGCTCTCGCACAGATGTACATAGGGATAAAACCCGAAAACACCGCTTTGAGCTAGACTTGAATAGGAACTGGTGCACGAAAATGGGCCTTGCTGCACTCTTGGTTACGAAAATCTCAGGGGATACACTTAGGATAATTTTAATTTTCTTTACAAACCATTATGAAGGGTTTATGAGTATAGAATTCCTCAATGAAAACATATTTATGATTATGGATTATATCCATATACCGTTCAATTTACGTTAGGTATTTTAAAAGTTTGGAATTATTAATTGTAATTCATAAACTGACCTAGTTGTTGATTTTTTATAGAAATGGCGCCCAGTAGAAGGATTGTGAACTCCAGCAATATGTATGATCCAAAGAGTAAGAAGGATCATATATTTCATGGTATTAAGCCAGAATTTAGAAGGGAAATTATCTCCCATGTATTCTCAACATATGAAGAAACATTTTCATGTGTTAAAAAGATAAGTCAAGAATTCTCTGAGTCCTCTGGCTTTGCAGGGAAGCAAGAGAAGAGAAGGATGGAAGAGAGAAAGATTGATAAAGGGAAGAGGGAAAAGAATATTTTTTCCATATGTGATAACTATAGGAAGAAACACCCTGTAACTTGCCTAAAGGGAATGGGAGTTTGTTATAAGTGTGGAGAAAAAATACACCATGTACGTGAATTCAAGGGTAAGAAAAGGGTTTCAAATGTACAATGCTTCATTTTCAAGGAGTTGAGACACTACGCGAACCAATGTCCAAATCATCTGAGTATGCCCCAAATGATGCTATTGGATAACAATCAACTTATGATACTACCACATATGAGAATGAATGATTAGAGTTCTTATGTTGTTATAGAGAATTATTTCATTTGAGTGTTGTATCAATAATGTACTGGTTATAATAATTATGCAGTATATTAAGATTATATTGCAGTACTATTTTATTAAGGACTTGATATTTTGTGGAACCAAGAAAAGTGACTCAATAGCTGGTTAATTTTTTGGAAAATATATGGTTGAGAGAAAGATATACCATAATATGGTTCTGATACCGAGGTAGTGATTTTGGAATAATACATGATTTATTTGGATTAATTATATTGGATATTCTTCACTACCTTGAAACTGATTAATGATTTGTTTATTCTATCATTGTTGGAGTTTACAACATTTTTAGATAGAAGGAGTATATCCAGTATTATATAAGGAATAAGGGATCATGAATGTAATCAATAAGGTTTTATGGTAATTCAGGATGTTGCAGTGTCTTAAAAGAATACATGATGAAGGTGTTCACATGTTATTACACAACAAAAAGGATCTTCATTATGTTTACCTTCCTTATAAATTTTGGATTGTGAGTTTAGAAAGAAGAATTTTGGATAATTCTAGTTTGAGATTATTTTTGTATTTCCATAAAAGAACAATCTGGAGGTCGGATGACAACCTGTCGCGTCCGGCAAGGCTGCGAGACTTGAACCCGCAACCGAAGGGTGACAAGGATGTATCACCTACCACTGGCCCACTTAATGTCCTGGATTGAATAATGTAGTTTTTTTAATTTTTGATAGATGAATAATAAATTTATTTTTGGAACACTATACGGTTAGGATAAATAGAATATTTTTGAGTTCTATTAACTTTTGAAGTGAAATATGGGTTTGTGGTAAAAGGTTAGTAAGGAATTAATGTCTACATGGCAAGTATATTTCCTTACGTAATTAGTAAATCTCATAAATAAATTCTTCAACTTTATGAAAGGTAACTTAAAACAAAAATGTTATCGGTTAACTTTTCCAACTGGGGAATCAACGACCATTTAACCAATCACAAGTTTGTGATTTTCTTATAGTTAACTTTCTCCTAATCCTGTTTTCTACAACTCTCCATCAGACCTTGATGGGTTGTTTCTCCTCCATATCCATGTTTTCATAGAATCCTAGTATGGGATATCTCGAGTGACCTTGGTACTTCTCTTTCATTCTTTTAAAGATATATTTTTAATAACCCTATTTCTGATGTGGGTTTTCCAAAAAAGTATTTTCTATTTTAAACCTTTTATTTTCAAAGAAAAATTTCAAATTGTGAGGACGCAATTTATTTAAGGAGGGGAGAATGTAACACCCCAAGCTCCCATGGTACGCTTCTCTTTAAATAATACAATAGCGTGTGTTGTAAGCAACAGTAAGTTCAAGCACACCATGACTTACCAAACTAGCCGTTCAAAAGTGGTTATGAATATTATTAACTGAATTTTAAATTTTATATTATCCTTATAATTTTAGAATCCATATTATGAGCTTCTAAGACATAATTTAAGAACAAATACAATTTTTTTTCTGATAAAAGAAGTATTTTTAAAAATATGCAATTTTGCCGCCTTTTAATGGTGAAGTATTTTGAAATCCAATATTTGAAACTTTTATATATTCAATTTGACAAAATGAACTTTTTATTTAGAATAGGGACATAAGAATTTAGTTTCAATAAAGTTTTGGTGTTTTTCTGATAACTTTCATATTTGGGTGAATAATGAAAAATACTATATTTTACCTGAAAACAACTTTTTTAATCAAAATAATTTATATTGTTAAATTATAAATTTTAATTGTTTGGAAGTATAAATAGATTATATTTTTACCATTTAATCCAATTATGGTCATTTTATGTAATTTCACTCTGAAATTGGACATAAACAAGTGTCAAACTTTTGATAGTTATTATTTCTTAAAAATATGCCTTTTAGTTTTAACAGTGGAAATTAATTTTAAATTAATAAATGCAAAAATTATGTTTTGAATTTGGTAAAATAGACTTCATTTTTGGATTCATAATATCAAAATTAGCTTAGGGTGAAATTTTGGTACTTTTATGAAAACATTCAATTTTTGATGAATAGTGAAAAACACAGAGTTATTGGTTAAAACCGACTTTTTATTTAAAATAATTAGTTATTTTATTTAAATTTATTTTAGGTCAAAATAGATAAGTAATACCTATATAAGTTCAATGAAATTCATTGGATTCAGTTTATAATAATTTTAGGCATATAAAAATTTTATTGAACTTTTCGTCGTCTTTTACCCATCTCCTAGAAGAATTTGCAAATTCACTTAAAAATTAATTTTACTTCTTTTGTGAGTGGAATTTCAAAAATTTGAGAGACATGGTTAATATCAAGGAGTAAAATGTGGTTAAATAAGATACAAATATTTTTTGGTGAATAGTAACTTTTGACTTTTATTTACCGCGGTTAAAGGTAAATAAGGCAGTTCAAGGTAAAAAGAATATTGTAATAATTCAAAATTACCTTAACACATTTCCTAACATTATTAGATTATTAATTAATGACCATGGTCATCTTTGGGTAGATTTTGGGACCCCATGGAGCCACTTGTAAGTGATAATGACACTTCATATTAATTAAGTTAATGTAAATACAAAAATGACATAAGCATATATCTTTTAGAAGATATTTTTTTAGATAGGATTATATATAAGATAAATTTGAATATAAATATTCATTAGAAATATCAAAATATTTCCTACATAATCATATTTTATTTAGAATTTTGAGATATTATATAATTAAATTTATTTATGACACAATAATGATGCAATATTTTTCTTATTAATGAAAGAATCAAATAAATGGTATTATAAATGTTAAAATAAATAAAATTTGAATATTTGATGACATCCAGAAATTTTATAGGTTACTATGGCATGTTAGGATGGATTAAATATATTTATTTTGAATTAATAAAGTTTTTATGACTTAAAAAATCAATTATTAAATTGTGTCAAAATTGACATAAAAGAGTTTTTAAAACAAATATTATATTATTAATTTATATTATATTCCTAAAAATCTACAGTTTGGCCAAAGGACTTATATAATGATAGGTGTATCATTAATGGACCACTTTAGGGTTTCTTGGAATTATATAGTAAGTTTATTAACTATATAATATAAAATACAAAGAGACATGGTAAATGTCAAACTATTTAACTAAGAGTTAAATCTAAAAGATAAGGTTTCTATAGTGATCCAAAACTGTCTAAAATATATTGGTTGAGTTGATTTAGACCCATAACCATCTTATAATTTGAATAATCCACTTTGGAGCCATTAGAAACCGAATATAAATTTATTATAAATTAATACTTTAAGTTTTCCCTAAAGAGCCCCTCCTCCCCCTTATAAAAGGACACAACTTATAACCAATTCCTCACACCTCTCATGCCTTTTTTCTCATCCAACCTCTACCAAATTAAAATACCTACATCCCTCGTCACCTCCTAGAAGCCTTACCTTTGACATAAGTCACTTCAAGATCCATTTTTGTTCAATACAAAGGGAGTTACCCAAATTAAAGGTAATGATTTCTGTTAGCTTCTTTTCTTTTATTTTACTTCTCCAACCCCTAAAATATCTTTATTATTTTATTTTGTAACAAACCTAGTATCCTAAATATACTAGGAAATTTTTATGAGATGTATTAAAACTACACTTACACACACCTCCATCTAATGGGTGAATAACATAATGTTTCTGGGGATGGCAACCAAACGCCTCACGAAACGATGATTGTTCAAATTATCTCCTACCGCCTCTCATGATGGACATTATGATGACACTATAATTAAATATGATATTTATTTTATATATACTCTTCTGTAATTCCATTTTATATCATACCATTATTTGTTTCATGTTGTATATATATACGATAATTTCATTTGAAGAATTGCGGACTACCTCCCCCTCAAAGTGCTATGACTCGTTCATACCATACATGGAACGTAAAAATGATGGTGTTAATGAACTTAAGTAACATATATAAGATATTATATTATAATGGAATATTAATATACCTATGTATCATTTGGTTTTGATTTCCTTTTAAAATGAAAAATGAAATGGAAGTAGCGTTCGTGCATACGTACAAACTACCGTCTCCACGAACGTGATGAGATTAATTTACCATCGTATCCATTCAAGTATAATTCTAATTTGATGATTAAAAATAATATTTAAGGACTTTATATCATTCTTTATATTAATAATATACAACCTATCCATAACAAACACAACTTACGTAACAAAACATATAAAAGAAAACGAGTAAGTTTACACCCGAAACGACGATAATACTATGATATTATTAACAAAGAAATGTTAAAAGATCATATATGATATCATATTAATGTATATTATTATTGTATAATTTAATAAAAATTATTTCACCATTATAAAAGAGGTCAACCTACCCTCAACCAAGGAAAAGAACAAGGTAAGGGGTTTTCATCTCACTCCATATTCCTGTGAGATTCTTTCCATATTGCCACTATTACCTTTTGTGTGGTGTATATACTTCCCATAATTGTATTATTTGTGTAATACACTTTAATTTATGTGTATTTACATATTAATTACATGATACATCTTTCATGGGGTGCATGTTTAGTATGTTAACATATTGGTAAGGGTTTATTTCACAATCTCTTCATTATCCGAGGTTGTTTATACGTAATTATCTACTGGGACCTCTTTATCATCCAAATTCATGTTTCTTAAAAATGTATTTCAAATAATTATCAATATTTTATATACTATGGGTTAAAGTCATTTATACCCTTGTTGACTTTTTATAAGATGTTTATAACATAATCTTTCCATCATTTTCCAAACAAGGTCCTTTTTAACCTTTTCGACAGAATGAAGGTAAGAATGTCTTTTTTAAATTATTCAACAGGTGCGGCTATTTTCGGACATTATAAAATCATCAAAGAATACCTTACAAGATTATAATAATATTTTCAAAGTAAATGTTTTATATTATAATAATGTGACATTTAAATGATTTCAAAATGAATATTTTAAGAATTTGTGAAAGGTACTCTTTATTAAGATCAGAATTTTAAATGTTTTAAAGATTTATCTTTATAATTTTTTTAATTAATGTACATGTTTTCAAAATGATTTTAAGGATTTATTTATATGGACATGAATGTTTTGAAATGATATTTCTTTTCAAAAGTTTCAAAGTGGTATGGGATACTTTGATTCAAAAATCTATTTTAAATTACTTCCTTTATAAATGTTTGACTTTCAATGATTTAAAAAAAAGATATTTCTCTCAAATAGTTTTGATTTCATCTATGTCAACATACTTTGAAGGATTTTAAGCTTATTTGAAGTTGATTTATTATGATACAAAAATTCCATATTGTATTGAAGGTTTTGTGATATGTTTGACTTTGGATGTGTTATTTTTATACAATTCATGGTTTATGGAGAAAGTATTTACATTTCATATGCTAGTTTTAATATGAATGTTTATGTTATGTTTAAAACTGTTCATATGAGGAATTAATAGGACTTAGTAAGTGACGGGTGGATCCCTCTATAGATCCTCGATGCATCGGTAGGTCTCTTGAGACAAACTAGTGTCTTGGCATGAGGCCTTGACAAAATCTTATTTTTAGTCCTGGCACGAGGCCTTGGTTACGTGGTTATGATAGTTTGGAATTATGCATTCCATAATTATGAAAGTGGTTATTGATATTGAATGTGATTATTCAACTAGTAGAATATCCATGTGAATAAGTAAATGGAATTATTTCATTTTATTTTTTTCCATATTATGATGAAGTTCAAGTTTAAAAGTATTTTGTTTTAGTTATACATTGCCTTAAATGTTTATGCTTATTTATGGAAGTTTCCGCTATATTGTAATCCTTACTATGAATCTGAGATCACCCATTTCTATGTTTTATTTTTTTCAGGATGTGAAGAAGTATTTTATGAATGACCTACAGGGATAGTGTTAGGGGATATTAGTGTGGAGACAAGATATTGTTGTTGTTTTTCACTTTATGATGTAATGTAAACTTTATGAATGTATCTAGTGATTATAAGGCTACTAAACTTATCGGTCTTTCGAGACTTGATCTTTTTTTATCATGCCAATGTTATTTAATAATGCACAAACTCTGGGTAACTCGGGTCGGGGCATTACAGTGTTGATATCAGGGGATGGGGTTAACACGGGGAATTTCATTTCACCTTACTTCCTGATTAGTAAATCCTGCTAAATATGACATCAGGTAATTTCATAGCCTCATAAAAGTTTTGAGAAATAGGATCTTCTTGATACAAATGGTATACTCATAAATAATCATCACATTAAACTATCAAAGACATCTATTCAGAAGAGAGAAATCCATTGAAAAACTCTTGCATCAAGCGTATGAAAATATTGAGAAATCCTCCTACCTAAGGAAATCCAATTATTAGGTAGATAAAATATCTATGAAATAAGATGTATTAGGTGAAAAGAATACAATGCACCCAACCTAAATTTGAACAAACCTCCATAAGATCAAAATGGAAGTCATAGAAACTGTAGGTGTGATAGTAAATGAGTAACCATAGATTTCAGGGCTGGAATAAATTTTTACACAACCTTAGAGACCAAAAAATAATGTCTAATATGTTTTGAGAGTAGAATAGAAGCACCCCCATCCCATAGGGCTCGTATATTTTTTTATCTCAACCTCCTCCCTAGTGAAATTCAGTCTTTTCTCGATTGGGAGGAGTTCCACAAAATTAATATTCCCAATTCACTCCATCATATAGTGCAGTTTATTCTAGGGAGATGTGATTTTTTTCTAGTGGTTCCCTTTAGATCAAACTTCACAAGAAGGCGTAAAAGTGACCCTTGTAAGAAAGTATAAGCTCTAATGATCATTGAAAATAAAAACAACTTTTTTGAGAACAAAATATCTCCTACGAATCATAGCTCTTATAATAGGAACTCTAAGGGAAACCTATTCTCCCATTATTTTGAAAATGATGAAATAATCATGATGTAGTTCACATTAGAAAACATCATTGGCACTACATCTACTGATGACGTAGAACATCGAGACAATTATGTAGAATGATAAAATAATATTTACATTCAAAGTATGGTCTACACTGAAATGAATTAATAGGGTATGTGTACCAAAAGTTAGTGGCATATATGCATTTGTGGATTCCCTCAAATGATCCACCACTACCACCTTGATGAGCAGAAACCAAAGGTAACAGTAAGGCTATATTTCAATTTCAATGTCACTCAAGAGTGTAAAACCCCTCACACTTGAGGAATGTTTTTCTCAATAGGAGTAAGAGATGAAGGAGTTTATAAAAATCAATGCAGTACTACTATGAAGCCATATCCCTACTTGATATGTTGTAGAAGCAGAGCCTCACCTGATACTCCCAGCCGACGTCCCTAAAAAAGAACGTTTATCCCAATAGATGAAATGGAGCGAGAACATATTCTCATTATGGGATACTACAAACCAATATATTTGGAACTAAAACAATAACATATTAGGAGTTCCATCCCTTGGGTACACAATCAAATATTTTTCAGACACACCCTCATTGACCATCTCTTATAGGTTAACCACTACAAGTACAATCAAAATGACCACAAATAGACCAACCTGTTGTTCCCCTTACCCAGTCTCCTACCTAGTTATCCATTCCTCCCCAGCTTATCGACATTATAGAAATATTAGAGGCTCTATTATAATATGTGTATATATTATGTGTGCTAGTTTAACTAGAGATAAGTCCTTACAATGAAATGGTGGATCCAACTTTTACCTATCCAAACATTGGGAATCCTATGATACTAATTTTCAATAATTCAGGGGATCTGAATAAGCAAGTGATAATTTCTATCTAGGTGTGGCCCCATGATAGTGACTCTCGAGCAGAAATAAGAAAAAAATCTCAGAATTTATATATATATTTGAGATGGAACAGCCTTCACTTGGTACGCTAGTCTACCATACGGATCAATCAAGGTATATGAAGATCTTCGTAAATAATTCATCTATCAATTCAGCTCTACATTGAATAAGAAATAAGTCCTCGATATCTAAAAAATGTAGATAAATAAGAAAATTATGGGGTGTTATATTTCATTTCCAGGTTGAAAAGTTTGAATTATTTTTTGAATTTTCTCAAGAAGATTTGGTAGGTCTTTTTGTATTGATGATCTTCATGAAGAGATATAGACATCACTAATTCTAGTAAATTACCCTAGTGGTTTTCAGTATTTTTTGGTATTAACAAAATTTTTGGAAGATTATATATTTAAAACTAAGGTAAACTCCCATGCCATGTCAGTATCTCAAGCAAAGAGAATGGGTAGAGACGAAGCTACAATAGTTTTGTTGAAACCAGCCTCTACGCTAGCTCCAACTCAAAATCCTGAACCTCCTCATGTGATAACTCGCCCTGAATGATAGATTTATCATTAGTATCCTCATGAGGATGAAAATTAAGAGTTAAAATGGTCTCAATATGGAGAATAAAATAACAAAGTGTACTTTTTTTTGAGATGAGTAGGTTCTTGGGTACTTCTTAGCAGCCTTGGAAAAAAACCTAAAAACTCTGCCAAAATCTAAAAGTCCTAAACAAGTCATCCATGAGGATCACCCAAATTATTTTACCTTTAAATGAATATTGGGGAACACCATTCAGGATATTTTTTTAAAACATGTATTGCAATAAATGGATGATTATAGAAAGGTGAGACTGGGAATACTACTAGCATAGGTAGCATGTGTTTTCACAGCCACTCTAAAATAAATGGATGAATATAAGGGATATACCAGAAAAAATTCATAGAATTTTAGTAATTGGATTCTTATAAAACAAAAAAGAAACTCATGATATCCTTCAAGAATAGTTAAAACAACCAATATTTTTCCCAGTCGTTTCTACTATGGAACAAACGACTCCTTTAACCCCAAAACCCTATAAAAGAAAATATTATAAGTAATAGAATGGATAAAGGGTGGGAAAAAAATTCTGGAAGATGAACCTACACCTAGGAAAAATTTATCCTTGACTCTCTTGGGCTGCATGCCTTTAGTTCCCAGATAATGGGAGCCTCACCACCAAACGGAACAACAAGTATCAACTCATCAAACATAATCCTACTTGGGTGAATAATTGATCTTTAGATCCATTAATTTCCTCCATTTACTGGATTCATTATTAATTTATGAGTGTTATTATGAAGATAATATACCTACACCAAATTTTGGAAATGTGAATCGAGGGTGATCGGGCCAAGTAAGCAGATGGATGTAAAACCACAAACGAACACAATATGTTGGTCCCATTCCTACTAGAGCTATCTATGCTGCTAAAATCCATGGGAAATACCTTCATCAAGATTAATATGAACAAGAAGTTTCCTCCATAGACATAATAAATCATTCATAACTAATAATTTTGGAAGTTATATTGATGAATATGTGGCAACCTGACCAGCCTTGGAAAATGGGTAGGCTAAGGTGGCCCGATCCAATAGAAGAAACAGTTCCCTCCACATCTAATCAACCACCTTAATAATATTCCCTAGGAATTTCAGCTCCAAATATTCCTTTTAGAGAACAATTACACATAGGTAAACATACAAATTTGACATCCTAAAGAAATTGGACATAGTTCTGACAAATATTTCCTTTTTGGATTATCTCATTCTATCAAAGGATATATGGGAAGCACATGTAGAATTTATACTATGACCTAAAGAGTTAAAATATAAATTTGCTGATGATGAGGTATAATGTATAGATAATGAATATAAAGTACCATAATTTTCATTCATAGATATTAAATCAAAATAGAATAATATTAATTACATATCATAAAAAACCACTCTAGAACCATATATGTTTATTGTATTTGAAAACTTGGATACATAAAAAACGTATTCATAAAATATCTAAATCGTATCCCAATTGTCACATCATAAGTATAACCCTTTTTATGCATATTACTTAACAACCTTATTTATATACTATGGAAAATAAGTATAAGAATGGGGTGAGATAAAATGCTTTGTAAGGGTAATTATGACAACCCTGCTTTTATTACAAACATAAACATGATTTATTACATAAAAATTCACTTGATACAAAAAAGAAGATCGAGAGGTTTAGTGTCTTTGGGGATTAGTATCATTAAATAAAAAAATAAAACATGAAATACAACATCTTTATTGAAAACATTCCTTACATGACCACTATATTCCCTCGTACTTAGCATTGCATGGGATAACCTGAGGACATGCATAAAAAAGGGTGAGCTATAAAGCCCTGTAAGAGAGTACAAAAGGAATAACATGAAAAGTACAATACATGTTAGACAATAGGCATATCAATAGAGCATAATAGAAACATGAACATAAAGGCATGATAAAGCATGATAATCATAACATGGAAATGTGGCAACAACACTTAACATGGAATTAGCATGTGCCAAGGCTCATTGCACATGGAGCATGAGTAAATACTCATTACACCTAAAGCACGAGTAAACCCTCGTTGCACTTGAATTATCATGAGTCAACAATCATTGCACATGACTTATCATGATAGTATACTTTACCCAATGCATTGGAGCACTATAAGGGTGCACCCTTCTTAAACATTTCATTTTATGCATAAGTGTGCCACATGGATCATAAAACATGGATTCATTAAACATAATAATTTATTCCATGATAAAGGAATGTGTAATTCATACAATAAAACTTATAATAAATAAGTAAGTGTGCATAATGGTGAATACCCTTAATGGAGAAATGGGCATGGTATTCACTACACAATGGCATTGGCTCAGAAAATCGGTGCGATTTCGGCAGCGTAACGACGTGACATAAGAATTCATAAATTTTTTTGATGAGAGTGAAAGGTGTTCCTCATAATATTTAAATGTAATTGAAAGTAAGGAGGTCATATAGATACATTTCCCAACAATTTTAATGGAATTTAGATTCATGATACAAAAGTATTTCTTGAATGTAAATGAGGAGAGAGAAGTTCCTTTCAGAATTTCGACATAGTAACGGGTGTACATGGGAGGCATTGAGTGAGAGATAAAGGGGTCTACCATCATTAAAAAATAAAGAGGGAAGTATGAGGGAGGTTCAAAACCATACCCAAACATTCATAATTTAAATTAAAAGGTCAAAACAACTTAAAGAAAATTGGACAAAAATGAGAAAGGAAGAAAAAACCCTTACTTGGAATTGTGCTTCCAAAGGCTGGAGAGAGGATTTTGAGAGGCTTATTGGGAGCTTGGGGCACCTTGGGAGGATTCTAGAGACAGTAGGGCAGAGTTTGGATGAACTCAAAAGACTTTGAGTGAGGAGAAAGTGGGAGTTTGGGTGGGTTTATATAGGAAAGGTGAGAGAATTCTTTATTATTTAGGTTTGGGTCCCCTTACATTAAATTAATCCAAACCACAAACCATACCATGGTTTTTTCTCCTGATTTTTGGAAAAGGGAATAGTAAAATAATATTTTATAAGTCCAAATTCCGAACTTCTTAAAATAATATGGTTGCTTATGTGGAGGTGAGTCACACTCCCATGGAAATTAATTTAAAAAGACAGGGTGTTTAATAAGTCTTGAGGGGTCCATTACTGCTTTGAAAAGTAAGTCAATCAAACCCAAAATCATATTATTTTAATGGTAAAACATATATTGGCTGAATATAAAGATTATATTATTTTATTACATCACTATTGGGTCATTATGATGTCATAAAACACATTATATAATTAAACGGTATTTAATTTTTATCCTAAAAATTTGACTATCTCAGAAAATTATGTAAAATTCACCGTTAGATAATTTAGAATTCCCGATTCCAGAAATAACATTTATTTTATCTAAATAATTTTATAAATATGTTAATTTTTACTTTTAAAATAAAAACTGACATTTATTGAAAATTCATGAGTTTTGACATAAATGGATTTCAAACCATAATAAAAATTATAATTGCATTCATAAAATTATAAGATCATTTATATTTAATAAAAATTAATTTAATAATAATAATAATATTTTATTAAAATATTATTTAATTCAAAAATAACTTAATTTTAAAAAATAGAATTCTTAATTAAATAATAACTAAAAACACTATTTGTACTTTAAAAACTATTTACAATGTATCAATAATAACAAGAAGGTATATTTATTATTATATAAAAATATAATATACATGAACATAGTACTAGCGATTTGTTACATAACCCCTTAAAACAGCCGCATAAGACCTAAGGGTAAGGGGTGCGATGGTGACAGACTCTTGGGGTGCCTCAGATAACATCGCTCGAGTGGTAATCTCTATAAACTTCAACATTTCCCGTAGACAGTCCCGTTCAATATTGACATGAGGAAGCTCAGCTTGAGCTTGGTCAAGAGCAAAGCTCAAGGATGTCACCTCTTTTCTGAGCTCCAACAAATGGGCTTCGTATGGAGCAATTCTACTGGATGAGGCCATCGCTTCTTTTGTTTGAGTAAATTGGATTTGTTAAAGTCCTATATTTATACTAATCATGTGATCACTGTTCAACAACTATATTAGCAATGATCAGAATTCTTAACATAAAACCAAATAAGTTGACATTTTATATAAAAATAAAGAGACATTTAATTAGATCAAGAGGGATTTCCATTAATGAAACTTTGAGTCGTTACAATATTACCCCCTTAAGAAATTTCACCCTCGAAAGTTTCCATTTCCCACACTAAAAAAGATCTGGGTAACTCAGCTTCATCATTTCCTCCGATTCCCAAGTCGCTTCTTCTAACTTGTGGTTTCTCCACAACACCTTGATGAGGGGAATTGTCTTATTTCTTAGAACTTTTTCTCTGTGATCTAAGATCTTCACTGGTTACTCCTCATAAGAAAGATCATATTCTAATTGTACCACCCTAGAAGAGAGTACATGTTAAGGGTCCGGTATGTACTTCCTTAAGAAGGATACATGAAAGACATCATGTACTTTGGCCATAGTAGGTGGAAGTTCTAGTCGATAGGCCACATCCCCGACATGATCAAGAATCTCAAAGGGGCTGATGTAACATGGAATTAACTTCCCTTTCTTTCCAAACCTCATGAACTTCTTCCACGGAGATATACGTAGAAACACCATGTCTCCAAATTTGAACTCAAGGTCTCATCGATAGTAATCTGTATAACTCTTCTATTGACTCTGGGATACCTTGATATGCTGCTGAATGGTTTTCACCTTCTCCACCATTTCGTCGACCATTTCCGATCCAAGAAGCTTACGTTCACTGACCACATCCCAACACACCGGTGTTCTGCACCTCTTTCCATAAAGGGCTTCATATGGTGCCGTTTGGATGCTTGAGTGGAAACTGTTATTATAAAAGAACCCAACCAGAGGAAGATGTTGATCCCATCCTACTTTAAAGTCCATTGAGCATGCTATCAACATGTCCTCAAGTGTTTGGATAGTCTGCTCGGATTGGCCATCAGTTTGAGGATGATAGGACGTACTAAAGTTCAGTTCAGTATTCAGAGAATGTTGAAGACTCTTCCAAAACATAGAGGTGAATCTTGGATCTGGGTCAGACACAATAGATAGTGGTACTCCATGCAACCTTAACACTTTCCTGATATATATCTATGTCCGTTGATCCAAAGATAAATCCTCTTGAATAGAAATGAAGTGTGCAGTCTTTGTAAGACGATCCACAACAACCCAGATTTCATTGTTGCCTTTGGATGTCCTTGGAAGTCTGGTGACAAAGTCCATAGTGATGTTCTCCCATTTCCATTATGGTACGGGAAATGGTTGCATCATCCCCTTAGACTTCTTCCTCTCTGCCTTCACTTGCTGACACTATAGGCACTTTGATGTATATTCAGTTATATCCTTCTTCATATTATCCCACCAATAGTTTTCTTGGAGATCTCGATACATCTTTGTGCTCCCTGGGTGAATAGAGAAATTTGAACTATGTGCATCATACAAAATTTCCTTCTTCAGCTCCAGACTCGATGGAACACATAATCTTTTCCCAAATCGCAAAATTCCTTCTTCATTAACATTAAACTCTGAAGATTTACCTTTTTTGATATCCTCCACTTTTTCCTGAATTCACACATCATCCTTTTGATCATCCTTTAACCATTCCAAAAGAGACGATTGATCAATAATTTGTGAAAAGATTGATGATGTTAACTTCTTTATGATTCCCATGTCCATCTTCATCAAGTCTAAGAAGATTGGATCCTTTTCAATTCTCATCACTGATAGAATCGCTGGGTCCTTTCTACTTAGGGCATCTGCCACCTTGTTCGCTTTCCCAGGGTGGTAATGTATTGAACAGTCATAATCCTTGATGAGCTCTATCCATATTCTCTAGTGTATACTAAGCTCTTTATGTGTGAATATATATTTAAGGCTCTTGTGGTTAGTATATATCTCACATTTCTCCCCAAATAGATAATCCCGCCAGATTTTCAAGGCAAAGATCACCGCTGCCAATTCCAGTTCATGTGTTGGATAGTTTCACTCATGGATTTTCAGCTGCCTTGAGGCAGAGGATATCAATTTATCATTCTTCATCGGCACACAACCTAAGCCCTTATTCTAAGCATCACTAAATACACCAAAAAGTTCTCCACTTGTGGGCAAAGTGAGCACGAGCACTATGATAAGCCTCCTTTTCAACTCCTTAAAGCTTTCTTCGCATTCATCACTCCAAGAAAACTTTACTCCCTTCTGAGTTATCTTGGTAAGACGGTTGGTAAATCGTGAGAAATTCCACACAAATCGTCGATAATATCTAGCTAACCCCAAGAAGCTATGGATATCCGTTACCGATGTTGGCCTCATCCATCCCTCAATTGCATCTGTTTTTGAGGGATCTATAGATATCCCGTTGCTTCTGATGATATGGCCATGAATGAGACCTCCTTTAACCAGAACTCACACTTTATTTACTTTTCATAGAGCTTCTCCTTGCGCAAAGTCTATAGTACAGTTCTTAAATGCTCCTCATGATCCTACTTGGTTTTGGAGTATATTAGAATATCATCTATAAAGACTACCACAAATTTGTTGAGGTAATATCTAAAGACTATATTCATTAAGTCCATGAATATTTCTGGAGCATTAGTGAGTCCGAAATGCATTACTATGAATTCATAGTGCCCATATATTTTGAGAAAAGAAGTCTTGGGGATATCTTCCTTCTTCACCCTTGCTTGATAATATCCCGACTGCAAGTCCACCTTGGAGAAGTATTGTACTCCACAGAGCTAATCGAACAAGTCATCAATTCATGGGAGAGGATACTTGTTCTTTATCGTGATTTTTTAAGTTCACGATAATTGATTCAAAGCCGCATTGACCCATCCTTCTTCTTGACGAAGAGGACCAGTGCACCCCATGATGAAGCACTTGGGCATATAAACCCTTTATTCAGATTCTCCTGTAGTTGTTTCTTCAGCTCTACAAGCTCTAAAACAACCATTCTATATGGAGTCTTGGATATTGGTAAAGCCCCAGGTATAAGTTTAAATGAGAATACAATATCTCATATAGGAGGAAGACCAGGCAGTTCCTCAGGAAACACTTTAGCGAATTCCCTCACAATAGACATTTATTCAAGGATGGTTTCTTCCTTGGACTCAATAATCTGAGCCAGATACGCGTGCTCATAGTGCATTAATATCCATGCTTGAGATGATGGAGCTAAAGGAGATTCATCTTCCTCTTTACACTTGTAAAGAATCAGGGGTTGATTCTCTATATGGAGTGTGATTTCCCTCTCCCGACAATTTATGTTGGCTCTATATAAGGAAAGACAATCCATGCCAAGAATTGCATCAAATTACACCAAAGGGAGTATGACGAGGTTCTCCGGGAAATTAAATCCACAGATTATAACATGGAAGGACTTATATTCATGGGATGCAATGATTTCCCCATTTTCCATACTCACCGACATCTTCACTTCCATAATTTGTGGTGGTGCTGGGATTATTCTACTAAACTTTCGAGATATAAAAGAATGCGTAGAACCTGAATCAAAAAGTAAATTCTCTATTCTTGAATGAATAACTAGCGTACCTATCACCACTTTGTTGTTGGGGTTCACTTCGGTAGAAGTGATGGAAAAATCTCTTCCTTGCTGGCTTGGAGGTTATTGGTTGCCTCCGAAAACCCTTGGATTAGGGCACTGATTTGAAAAATAACCAGGTTATTTGCATTTGTTGCATTGAACAATGCGTTGAGGTTCGGACGAAGAATTCCTCTCCTCTGTCATAGCCTTGGGTCTTTATTGCCGATAGTTAACAGCTAGGTGCCCTTCTCTTCCACACCAGAAGCATTTCCTCATCCCCTTAATGAAATTTCCAGGGTGCTTCTTTCTGCACTTTTGTCAAGTGGGGTGCTGGATCTTTTTAGCACCGTTGGATTTATCCATCTGACCACCAGCATTGAAGTCCACCTTAGGCTTCTTATCCCCATGATACCCCTGTGATTCTCCGATCTCCATTTCGACCTTGAGGGTACATCAGACAATTTCCTCATAGCTGTCGAAGTCATGGATTGCTAATGCTTTCCGTAGGCTAGGCATCAACCCACCAAAGAAGCGATCAACTTTGCATTCTGGGGTAATGAAAAAGCCAGAAGTGTATTGTGCAAGCCTTATGAAGTTTTCCTCATACGCTCCAACAGATTCTTCGTATTTTTTCATGAGAGAAAGGATGTCCCTTTCCACCTTAAGCCGGAGGGTGCGTGGAAAATATTTATCGAAAAACATCTTCGGGAAATCCTTCCATTCCAATGCCCTGATCTCCTCCTCAGGCTTCGTATTTTTGATCAATTTCCACTATTGATCAGCTTCACCCTCCATACGATAAGCCTCCAGGATAACCTTCTCTTGTTCATAACATTAAAGGATGGAGAAGATCTTTTCAATGGAGTTGATCCATTGTTCAGCGATCGTGGGATCAGATGATCAACTAAAAGTAGGATGCCTTTGTCTCATGAAGCTCTTGATAGTGACTTGTTCTTTCTTGGTGGGGGGGGGGGTAGCTTTCCTCTTGACCCATGTTTCTATTCAAAACTTGAGTTAGCTGAGAGATAAGCATGACAAAGTTTGCGATTCCCGCTCCCATTGGATTGAGCATCTCATTAGTACAGTCATCACACTGATCTTCACAACGGTTGTTAGCCCAAGTCTGCTTATTACCGGCCATTGGATGGAATAAAAGGAAAGTTAGGGGTAACACATAAAGGATAATACAAAGAAAAAAGTTTATGACTTATAAATAAACTTTTATTTCCTTAACTCATGAGTCTATAGGATTCAATCTAGGATTTTCATGATCTACTTTCTAACATATATTCTTAGGGGATTTTTTTAATTCCCTTAATAAGGGTTCATACTAAGCTTGTGAATTTTTCAAAACATATCCCCCAGGAGTGTCATAACCAAGAGTGCATCAAGGCCCGTTGTCATGCACCAGTTCTCATTCGAGTCTAGCTCAAAGTGCTGTTTTCAGGTTTTACCCCTAGGATACATCTGTGCCAGAGCCACCTCTTCCTGCTCGTATCCAGACAGGGATGCATTTGTTTGATAAACCACTTAATCAGTACTTACCAAAACATAGGGATGTTTTTATTATACTTAGTCTTGTATCTAAGGATTTACTAGGGTTTTCTAATCCTAATCCCAAAAATAACCAAACCTAGCCTCTGATACCAACTATGACAACCCTACTTTAATTACAAAATTAAACAAGATTTATTACATAAAAATTCACTTGATAAAACAAAGAAGACCGAGATATTTAGTGTATTTGGGGCTTAGGATCATTAAATAAAAACTTAAAACATGACATACAACATCTTTATTGAAAACTTCCTTTACATGACCTCTACATTCCCTCGTACTTAACATTGAATGGGATAACTAAGGACATGCATAAGAAAAGGGTGAGCTATAAAGCCCTGTAAGGGAGTACATATGGAATAACATGAGGAGTACAATACATGTTAGAAGATAGGCATATAAATAGATCATAATAGAAACATGAACATAAAGGGGTGATAAAGCATGATAATCATTACATGGAAATGTGGCAACAACACTTAACATGGAATTAGCATGAGACAAGGCTCATTGCACATGGAGCATGAGTAAATCCTCATTGCACATAAAGCACGAGTAAACCCTCATTGCACTTGAATTAGCATGAGTAAAAAGTCATTGCACATGACGTATCATGAAACTATAATTTACCCAATGCATTGGAGCGCTATAAGGGCTCACCCTTCTTAAACATTTCATTTCAGGCATAAGTGTGCCACATGGATCATAAAACATGGATTCATTAAACATAATCATTTATTCCATGATAAAGTAATGTGGAATTCATACACGAAAATTTATAATCAATAAGTAAGTGTGCATATTGGTGAATACCATTTATGGAAAAATGTGCATGGTATTTACTACACAATGGCATTGGCTCAGAAAATCGGTGTGATTTCGGCAGCATAACAGCGTGACATAAGAATTCATAAAAATGGTTGATTAGTGAGAAAGGGGTTCCTCATCCTATTTACATGTAATGGATAGTAATTAGGTCATATATATACATGTCCCAACAGTTTCAATGTAATATTAATTCATGATACAAAAGTATTATTTGAATGTAAATGAGGAGAGAGAAGTTCCTTTCAGAATTTCGGCATAGTAACGAGTGTACATGGGAGGAATTTAATGAGAGAGAAATGGGTCTCCCATCATTAAAACATAAAGAGGGAAGTATGAGGGAGGTTTGAAACCATACCCCAACATTCATAATTGAAATTAAAAGGGCAAAACAACTTAAAGAAAATTGGACAAAAATGAGAAAGGAAGAAAAAAACCCTTACTTGGAAGTGTGCTTCCAAAGGCTAGAGAGAGGCTTGTGACAGGATTCTTGGGAGCTTGGGGATACTTGGGAGGATTATAGAGAGAGTAGGTCAGAGTTTGGATGAACTCCAAAGGCTTTGAGTGAGGAGGAAGTGGGAAATTGGGTGGGTTTATATAGGAAATGTGAGGGAATTCTTTATTATTTAGGTTTGGGTCCCCTTACATTAAATTAATCCAAACCACAAACCATACCATGGTTTTTGCCCATGGTTTTTGGAAAAGGGAAGAGTAAAATAATATTTTATAAGGCCAAAGTCTGAACTTCTTAAAATAATAGGGTTGCTTATGTGGAGGTGAGTCACACTCCCATGGAAATTAATTTAAAAAGACAAGGTGTTTAATAAGTCTTGAGGGGTCCATTAATGGTTTGAAAAGTAAGTCAAACAAACCCAAAATCACATTATTTTAGTGGTAAAATATATATTGGCCTAAAATAAAGATTATAGTATTTTATTACATCACTATTGGGTCATTATGATGTCATAAAACACATTATATAATTAAACGGTATTTAAATTTTACCCAAAAATTTGACTGTCTCAGAAAATTATGAAAAATTCACGGTTGGATAATTTTGAAGTCCTGATTCAAGAAATAACATTTATTTAATCTAAATAATTTTCTAAATATGTTAAATTTCACTTTTAAAATAAAAACCGACATTTACCGAAAATTCACGGGTTTTGACAGAAATGGATTTCAAACCTTAATAAAAATTATAATTGCATTCATAAAATTATAAGATCATTTATATTTAATAAAAATTAATTTAATAATAATAATATTTTAGTAAAATATTTTTTAATTCAAAAATCCCTTAATTTTAAAAAATATAATTCTTAATTAAATAAAAACTAAAAAAATTATTTGTACTTTAAAAACTATTTACAATGTATCAATAAGGACAAGAGGGTATATTTTTTATTATATACAAAAATAATATACATGAATATAGTACTAGCGATTTTTTACATAACCCCTTAGAACAACCTCATAAGACCTAAGAGTAAGGTGTTCGATGGTGATAGACTCTTTGGGTGGCTCAGATAACATCGTTCGAGTGGTAATCTCTATAAACTTCCACTTTTCCCATAGACGGTCCCATTTGAGCTTGAAATGATGAAGCTCATATTGGGATTGCTCAAGAGAGAAGCACAAGGAAGCCACCAATTTTCCGAGCTCCGACAAATGGGCTTCGTATGGAGCAATTCTACTAGATGAGGCCATCGCTTCTTTTTCCTGAGTAATTTGGATTTGTTAAAGCCCTATATTTATACTAATCATGTGATCACTATTCAACGAATATATTAGAAATGGTCAAAATTCTTAATATAAAACCATAGAAGATGACATTTTATATAAATATAAAGATACATTAAATTAGATCAATAGGGATTTCCATTAATGAAACTTTAGGTCGTTACAGTAATCAATGAAGATAACATAAGCATAAGGG